>RJWJ010039872.1:0-14339 GCA_004363605.1 Indri indri | reverse complement strand
GTTGACAAGTATTATCAATTCTAGTGAAACGGGATGGCTGAACAGTTTCAGGGTACACAGCTAACATCCAATCACTATAATGTAAGAGGGACTTCTGACATTTTCTCCATGTAAAAGGACTACCATTAATGCAACTTCTGGCTTTTCACCAGCTCTTACTCACTCTGTCCAAGAGAAGGTGGGGAGACTTTTCTGAGACTATACTGGGCATTCATGGCTTAGCTATACCCTTTTCCCTCTTGGAAATGAACTTAACTTCAAGGACCAGGAGTTCTGTGTTCCTTCTTGTTGTAAGTCTTACTGGATCCAATGCCTACATGAATGTGGGTAAGTATGTTGGATTTTGGAATTACCTTGCAGATCTGTTTGGTTCTCGCAATGAGCTGTGGTTTCTAACGTAGCATTGGACAATAATAAAGGAATATTGGTGTGGCCCAACTCCTACTCCAGGTCTGTCAGTTATTTCAGAACTTGAGAGGAAAGAGGGGTGTTATTCATCAACACTCCCCCCCCCCCACCGCCGAAACTCTAACACATAAGTTTTATCTCAGGCTCTAATGTATATAACTTTGATCTCAGGCTCCTATTCATAGATTACTTAATATATACTTTTTGGTTTTTAATTAAACACGCCTGTCTCTGATCTGGTTCTTCCTGGACTTCAGCTACCACCTGGCATGTCTTGTATTCTGAAATGTCAGCAAAGTGGACCCTCGCCTCCACCTCTGCTAAGCTTGCTTGATGCCTTCAGGTCTTCCCTCCCTGCTTTTTATCAGAGCACCCAACACTATTGGGACAAGTCAATTCCAGCCCACAGTGATCTCTGACTCTTTTGAGCTCTTGGTGAGGCATCATAGTGCAGTTGCTAAGCACACAGGCTCTGCAGCTAGACTGCCAGCATTTGAATGGCTTCCCCACTTAACAGCTGTCTAGCCTTGGGCAAGATACTTAAACTCCCTATATTACAGCATTACATAATAATTGATGCTCGTAAACATGACATGAATCATCAAGAAAAATTTAAATCTGTTCAGTGTGCTCTGTTGAAGAAAGTAGAAAAAATACATAACACGTTCTAGAAATATTTATATCTAAAATGGCTTTCAAAATGTTGGTGCTTAAAAGGCTAAGCTTTGATTATCTTGAAACCCAATTTAGAAAGTATGCATCACTTTCTGACACAACTGCGTAATGGAAGCACGAATATTGAAAGTTTGGGGAAGCGGACTGAGATAGTGGAAGAAGTCTAGATTTGAAGGCAGACCTGGGTTTGAATCTCACTTCTGCCACTTACGGTGTGAATACATGTAAGGCATTTTACCTTCCTTAGCACCTGTGAAAACTGGGATAAAAATTACTACCTTGCAAAATCATCATGACATTTAAATGAAATAACGTAGGTGCAAAAGGATATGTTATCACAGGCTGTAAGGGGCAGGAAGGGAGTTCTTAATAGCCATAACCCCAAACCACTGGGATTTGGACCATGAGTGTGTGGGCAGAGTCAAATAGAGCTCTTCTGCCCATCTACCTTTTTGCCCCAGGAATTTAGATAGGAACAGGAAGACCCTTGGGAGAAAAGGGATCTTTTCCCTTTGCTATTCAAAATCATTAAAATGTCTGATGGGCTCAAAAATACCAACCAAAGCCTGATGACACAGAGTATAGAACAATTAGAGAGAATACTCTCCCCGAGGTTAGGAGGAGATGAACTGTACAGGTAAACATATCTCTTGTTGAAGGCTGAGGAACAGTGATGAGGGTTCACCCTTGTTCCATACTTAAATCTGTCCTGACCCAGCCAACCTGGTGACAGGCTTATGCCTAGAAAAGACGCCTTGTAAGTGAATCTAATGAGCTAACAAAGCCACATGATACACACAAAGAATACCCAAAGCTGCACTCTGAGGAAAATGTATAGCCTCAAACACCTACCAGAAGAGTTGAAATGAATAAAGCATCTAAATCAAGAAAAAGCAGACAGAAAGAACAGTAAAGACAAAAGAAGAAATAAATTTGAACGGAAAAAATTAAAGAACCAATAAATATATCAAATAGCTAGTCACAGGAAAAAAAACACCCTTTTTTCTACACCTATCGGGTATGAATGGACTACATACTCAAAAATTAAATTATATGAAAGAAAGAGGAGTTGTGGACCTAGGGCCCCAGCCCATCTTAGCTCCCTTGAAAGAAGTCAATAGTAAGGAGGAGGTGGGCTTGTCTTATTCCCGGTGAAGGAAATTAGAACGATTTCACCCAAAAATATGGCACTTTGACATGCTGGGCTGACCGAAGAAGACCCAAGTTCTCTCTGACCTTCCCCCCCACCCCCCGCCCCACCATCAGCACTCCCCAGAGAGATAATTTTACCGGTTAGTCTTCTTTCCCCATCCATTCATCCTGCCCAGCAATCTTTCATTACCCCTCAGCAGAATTCTTCTTCCCCCACCCATAACCCATTTTACCAGAAAGGCGTAGAAGCTTCTAAACCCCACTGGGGAGTTGAATCTTCATTCTGAGGGTTCCTGTATATACCTGTTAAAAAAATTTGTGTCTTTTCCCTCCTGTTAATCAATCTGCCTCGTGTCAGTGATTTTTCGGCAAACATTTATGGGGACAGGGGCTTTTACTCCCTACAGATTGGTGACCTTCTGGGGGGGCCAGGCTTTAGTCCCTACACTGGGCACCACGCTGCTGCCCCCGGGCATGCCAGCGGAACCTCATTTTGTTGGGGAAATGGCTCTCTTGGGCCCCATTGAATGGGCTGGCCAGCCCAGCTTCCCCCAACTTCTTTCTTTCTCTCATCCTCACATCCAGTCTGTCAGTAAATCTCTCCTTCTCTACCTCAAGAATAGATCAGAATCTAACCACTTCTCACCACCTCCACCCCAGCCACGCTGGTTTAAGCCTCTTCATCTCTCACCTGGATGAACAGCCTCCAAACCAATCTCCCCATCTCCTCTTGCAGTTTCCTCCCAACACAGCAGCTAGAGTGGTCTTTTCATAACATACGAGTCATGTCCCTCTTCTGCCCAAAACCCTCCAGTGGCTTCCCATCCCCCTCACAGTAAACGCCCGAGTTCTTGCAAGCCCTACAGGGCCTTTGATAACTTACCCCCAACACACACGCACACCCTCCACCAACCGTGCCCGCCACCCCTCTCCAGGCTCTGAACACGGGCCCCTCCCAGGCCTCCACCCAAATGCCTTTGCTTGGACTCCCCCTGCCTGGAATTGTTTCCTCCAGACAGCGGACAACTCTCCCCCTCACATCCTCCAGCTCTAGGTCGAATGTCAGCTTATCAGGGAGGCCTTTCTTAACCACCTGTTTAAAATAGTAACCTCACCCCTCCCACACACACCCGCTCAGCCAGTCTACACTCCTCTCTGCTGTTTTCCTCCACGGAACTCAGATATACCAGTTACTGCATTTGGCTCATTTGGTTTTTATCTCCTTCCACTGGCATGTCATTTCCTAAGGGCAGAGACCAGGTGTGTCTTGGTCGCTGTGTCCCAGCCTCCCTGGCTCCCCCAGTGCTTAGAACCATTTCTGGCACATTTGAAGAGCTTAGGAAATATAAGAGAGTGAATGAACAAGTGAGTGAATGAATGTATCTGTGGTACTGAGAGCAGGAACATCACTTTGACAAGTGGCACTGTAGGCAACCACGTGAGCTGTCTCTGGGTGCTCCCTGTTCGTCCCCCCAGTTTAACCAAGGATGTGTCAGAGGATCCATGTCCTCCTCACTCTGCGGGAGGAGCCCTTGGGCCCAAGCACCAGGGTGCTACAGAGGCGTCCCAGATGCAAACACATGGTGCCCAGGCAAGAGCAGCAGCAACAGGACCACGCTGGGGGCCAGCCAGCCTCTGGCCCTGCCTCCACAGCCACTGCTGTGGAATCGCCTGCTTCAAGACATGTATCTGAGTGTTCATGCTCCTGGCGAGCCGCGAATATGACCAGGATGGTGGTGCAGTGAGTGGGTCCGTGAGCAGCCCTGGTGACCCCTGGACATACCAGGTTGGGCATCCTGGCACATCTGGCACGGCAGACATGCAGAAACATTTGCCGAGTGACTGTTGAAGGGAACACTGCATTTCCTACTAATCTGTGCAGATGGGAACCCAAAGAAGGTTGCCAATGAAAAGGAAATGTTATTTTTACCCTAATCTGTGCATATCCTTTATAAATCGTGTTAGCGTCCAGCAGGTAAAACTCACTCGGTAAATATTACTGCCTGCCTTTTTCAGCCTCATAAGGTCCAGCCCCATCCTGGAGCCACCGTTACGCACTCCTCCAATATGCACATACACCTGCTAAAAGAAAAACTTCAGACAAATTAAATTGCACAGAGTTGCACTGAGCAAAGGACAATCTGAGAATTGGGCAACCTCATCGCCACCCCAGAATGGGTTCACAGAGACTCCGGTGAGGCCACCTGGTCTGAGAGGCTGTCTGGACAGAAGAATGGAGGTGACTTACAGAAAACAGAAGGGAGGTACAGAACAGCCGGGTTGCTTACAGGGCGGCATTCGCCTTCTTGGAACACAGTTTGGACAGTTGGCTGCCCATGACTGGCTGAAATTCGGCGATTGGTGCAAGAGTAGGTTTTAGTCTGTCTACACATCCAGTTAGGTTGCAGTTCACTGTGCAGAGAGAAACCTTTAGGCCGAGCTTTAGGATGCAGCTTTAGGTTAAACTTATTAATAATTGAACACACTCTTATTGACTGAATGAGTAATAGTCCCGATACACCTTCCTCATGGTAGGTCCAAGGGAAAATCTCTCACAATCTCTTGTCCAATATAATAAGACAATATGACAAAAGTGCCACGTATTTTGGCACAATATGTCCTGTTATTAACTTTGAACTGTCTTTATAATCTGTTATTAAATACGGCTTTTACGGCCAGATGTGGAATCATTTCTGCCCTGCTGCCCCAGCTGGATTCCGAACAGCTTGGAAAGCGGCACCGTCTTGGGTATTCTGTGCGACTCCTTAGGAGCTGGCACTGGGCTCAGTAGACGACAGAGGATTCAATCAGCCACTGGTCTCCAGTTTTTCCTTGGATTCTAAAGTTGGATTGGTTTTTCTCCGAAATCTGCCCACTGACTCTTGCCATGGAAGGCTCTACCAACAAGACCCATAGTGATAATTTCTACATAAATATCTGGGGTTTTCTGCTGTTGAAAGTCACTCAAGTAAACACATGTTCCTCTGACCCCTTTATGCCAATAATTTACCCGCCTCCCCTAACCTCACCCCGACTCCCCTACTAAGGGACATTGTAAGTACAACAGCAGAAAGGACAAAATAAAACAGATATTAAGCAAAGTCTTCACCCTTTAAGGCAAGTCTTGTAACAATTGCAACCAGAAGTAGACTAGATGAGTTGTAACGGCTTTCAAGTTCACACCATCAAAACTGTGTTTAAATCAATTTGACCCTTTGGTTTCATGTTCGTCTTGTTCCCCTGTATAGCTGAACTCTAACAACAGGGATGGAAGCCCAGGTTCCTCACTTAGGGCTCCTTCCACCTCCATCCATGAATGTCGCAATGAGCTGGAACAGCCTCCCTGGGAAACCCTATGCTACCGTGCAGCTCACACCCTCAAAATAAAATCTATTGTTCTCTTTGGAAGAGAAAGTCATGCAAACTGGAAGAAAATGTAGCCTTCAGGAGGCTTCGGGCAAGCGGCTCTTCAGAAACAATTATCTCTTACAAACTGTGGATGCACAAATTTTTTTTCCCCTGTCTACTTTTTGGCACAAGAGCCTTTAAGAAAAGTGACTTACTGTTGCCTAACAGGATTAAATTCTTAACCGAAGCATTTTCGTCTAATCCAACCACTACCTTCTAATCCCCTGTGAGTCAGAATGTAACGAAAAGTTTCTATTTTGACTCAAAAACCACATTCTTAGAAGTCCCCACACCCTTGCGCACCATAGACCCTCCTTGCTCAATAGGGCAACCCCACAATGAATCGCCAACTGGGGCCCAGGGAGAATATTCTCAAAACCCCTTCTCTCGTAATCCATTTCTGATCTTCACTTGCTCCCTGACCTTGTCTTGGGCCTGGACTTTTTTCTTTTCTTCTTCTTCTTTTTCTTTAAATGTACAAACAACAGAGATGTTCTTTCTTAGGGCAAGATAACATTCCAGAGATCTTTAAAGGAAAAAGTCCCTTGGAGGAGTGCCCCTGTGGACAAACTCAATGTTTCATTCTGTGATAACAGACTTTATTTTGAAAGTCTTAACCGGAGACTCATAAAGCAACACCAACCCATTCTAGATAGTTCTTATTATTGGAAAGGTAGGGAAAATAATATTGAAGAAGGAATTAAAACACCTAGATTTTAAACCCAGTTCTGTTCCCTACTAGCTGAGCCACTTCACCTTTCTGAACTTCCGTTTTCTCATCAATTATACCCACCCAGGAATCTCCCCAGATGGGAAGCAGAAGCATGCGAGTTCTTGTATATGAAGAACTTGTATACGTCACAATGCAAATACAAGGTGTTCATATTTTCCATTCTGAATTTTGCTCTTGTTGAAAGTATATACTGTACCCTTTGCCCGATATAAACAAAGAATGTTATTACAGTGTTATCTTCTGCAGGGTCTGGTCTACCCACCCTCATAAATCCTTGTTCTCACTGGTCCTCTGGACAATCCTTTTGGCCCACAAAAAATAATATTAATGTTATTTAATCTGGGATTATCAGGAGTTTTCTGTTTGGCAGGTGTCGCTGCTATGTTGGCATAAGATTAGACTGTTAGGTAAGGCAAATGTTTTGCAGAAGTATTTATTTCTCTAGCAGAGCAGGAATTTGCACAATTAACTCACTGGAAAGATCCACATGGACATATGATATGACGGGATTCTTTTTCATGAAATATTGCCATCACAAAGCAAAGGGGTCAAACTGACACTTATTCATTGAGAAGCATTTTGAAGCCCCATTGATGGGATGAGACAGAAGAGAAATTGGTTCCAAATTTCAGAAGTCTTGTTGGAAAACAAGTCCCTGACTTCTCTGTGCTGTACTGAGCATTCTTTTCTTCCACGGGGCACTTTGTGGACTTGGCGTGCTCAGCCTGAAAGCACACGGACTTGTGCACACTTTACGGTAGTTTTTCATTGAAGCACTTATATTTCTTGAGAATAAGAACAGACACTGTGACCAATCACCTCTGTAGAGGAGGCCAGGCAAGAACCTGGCCTGCAAGACCACCAGGCTGCATGTCCCAGGGTGTCAGGGCCCGTGTGTTCCTTCCCTCTTCTCTCTCCACCTCCAAAATATTGGTCGGATCAGAGAATGTTCTGGCTGATGTATGGGTAAATTTATCAAAGTACAAGATGCAGAATGGTCCAGCCACATTCATCATCCTCCATCTCCACAATCAGAGAGGCACTTATAAGAGCAAGGACTTGCGGAGAGAAGGGCTTGCAAATTCTATGCGTGACAAGTGGGAGAGATGTCTGGTGTCTCTCTGGCAGAAGTAGTTTGTCTGCCTACAGAAAGAAAACTGTTCCTCTTTCTCCTTTCCTTGTGAACCAAGACAATGGAACAACTTTCCTTGACCACCCTTATTAAAATATCTTTTTGCATAGTTTTATTCCAATCCCGACCTTTATAAAAGATGAATGGATGGAACACTCTGGGAAGAAGATGATTATTTTACAAGAAAGGCAGCTCAAATGTCCTCTCTAGACCCTACTGCAGGTTAATAAAATGTTGCTCTGTTGAGGCCTGTGGGAAATCTGTCCTGATGGGTAGCTTACATAAATTATATTTAGCCGTTTGATGATTTCTCTTTATTTAGAGCTTCTCCTCGAGACCTGTGGGTTCTCTTTGGCCATCCTTCCCTCAACCATGGGCAACTCTTAGTTTGTTGAGCAAAGGTTGTCAAATATGCCAACATAAGCTTCAGCCCTGAGTCCTTTCAACCTAATCCATCTCCAAATCTGGCTTTGTGAGGTTGGAATTAATGAGGTATGATCATAGCAGAACCAGCAAGCACCAGGAGTCAAACTGTACACCTGAATGTCGACCGTCGGAAGTCCAATCGGTACACGAATCATTTACCCACGTGTCCTACAGAATGTTCCACTTTGTAGGATACATGGAATTACTAATCCTTACATCTTTTAATGGCATAAAATTTAAAACGCATGGATTATGAATACCAGATTCTTCTTTATTGTTTCATTATTCCTGAAATCATGCTCTGTACTGAAGGTTTTGCAGACATCTTCCTAGTAATGTGCCGCCCTGGGGAAAGACAAATACAAAATCGTATTTCAATGACAATATGGGGCGAGAAAAATCGTCTCCTACAGAATTAGCCCCTATAACAATTAGCTATTAACGTTGGGCTTTGAATGCAGGGCCT
Source organism: Indri indri (assembly GCA_004363605.1). Classification (NCBI taxonomy): domain Eukaryota; kingdom Metazoa; phylum Chordata; class Mammalia; order Primates; family Indriidae; genus Indri; species Indri indri. Next base: position 5,939 of record RJWJ010039872.1, on the reverse strand, counting down.
ATGTACCTAATCATCTTTGTCGGCATTTTCTTTACTTGATTGCCAAAATCCTGCAAACACAGACATTTCTTCTGAACTGCCTTTATGGTGGATTTACCTGATTCCGTTTTTTCCACAGTGTACTCTGTTCCCTTATGAAAAAAAGACTCCATGTTCCAAGGGAAGGCCAGGATGGCTGTGTTTAAGTCAACTTTTATGTGTGTGTGCAGGAGAGTGAAAAAGAACGGGGCCGGGTCAGTTTTGTGCCTCCAAAATATGCAAATGATGATTAAAGCAGTTCAGAAAATGATAGCTCACCTATCCAGAAATGTTTTTTTTTTTAATTCAAAATCCACCATAAAATAGAAAGAAAGGCATCTCTCCACGTAAGGCCAATCCTGAAACAGATCAGATGATAGAAGCAACTTTGGGTCCATTTGGTAGGATTCTCAAATTTCCAAAGTCTACATTCCTGGCACAATGTCTTAATCTGTTTTCTTTTTATCATCATTTAAAAGCATTGTTGTTAATTTGGTTTTGGGGAAACACAGGAGGAAAAAGAGAATAAGGGTTATACTCTAGCAGTCTTAAAATTAAATAAATAGATCAAATTTGACTTCAAATTTTCTACTCTCTGGTATTCTACAAAAATTCATTAAATTTCGGCCTAGTCCCAAGAGATGATGCTACCATCTTATACTCTTCTTTCTCTCACGCCAAATTTTTAATGATTTAACATACAGTGCTGCAAAATTCTTTCTTGGCTAGAATCTGCATCCAGCCATTGCATGTGTCTTAGACAGACTATCAACCTGACAAGAACACCCCCTCTATAAAGAGCAGCTACTGATCTCAGATTTAATTAGGTCAGGGCCTGCCTGAGTCAGGGGTGGCAACACAGGTCAGCGGAAATAAACATTCAACTAGACACGATCAGTAGGTAGTTTCAAACCTCATTTCCATTGGCACAAGTGAAAGTAAACCAAGTACCTCAAACAATCTTGCCTACCCATTAACTGGAATCTACCACACAAACCAACTTTTCAAGAGGATTAAGCAAGAAGATAGGAGGCTAAATTATTACACATGACTGTTCTTAGCAATGCATAATACCGTATAAATACCAAAAACACTACTTTGTGTGGGGGGAAAAAAATGGAAGGACTTATGTATTGCCTCATCAAAGTTGAGAATATGGATTAACCCAACTGCACCATGGGGAGTCCATTGTATCTTATATATAGCAGAGTTCCCCAATGTTTTTGGCCCCAGGGTCCGTTTTCATGGAAGACAATTTTTCCACAGACCGGAGAGGGGAGGATGGTTTCTGGATGGTTCAAGCACATTACATTTATTGTGCGCTTTATTTCTATTATTATTACATTGTAATACATAATGAAATAATTATACAACTCACCATAGGTTGGGGACCCCAGAATATATCACCCATTTGAATTTTAACTTTCCTAGGTCAAAAAATTCTTCTTAACAACAACAACAAAAATAACATATGGAGATGTTTTACATAGGGAAAAAAATTATTCAGGCATCAAAAGGAAAGCTTATAATTGTAGAAATGTGGCTAACTTCATCAACTTGGAAAATTGATTTAGTGGCCAAATTGCTATTTGCTGTTTCTTCTCCAGAACAAGTTAGAAACATTAAATAGATTTTACAAATAAGGAACCCATCTAGCCCTTTGGGCGTCAACAAGTGGGGGTCTCTTTCAAGTTATCTGAGAAAAGCGACTTCCACACTCTGAACCCCGCCCCCCTCAATATTCCAAGGTCATTCGTCCTGGGTCAAAGGAAAAGAAAGATATTTTTTCATTAAGGAATGCATGTGAACGCGAAATGCCTTTGGCGTGAGTTCTCTGCGAGTCGCCTGGAGACGCGAGGACCGGGCCGGGCTGAGCCGTCTGCAACAGCGGCCTCCAGCCGGCCATGCCGAGGCTGCCTGAGCCCGGGAGGCACCTCCGCGGACAGGAACGCGGACCGCACGTGGCTGCAGGCGGGAAGCGCGTCTGCGGCAAAGGCTGCCGTCCCACGGCTCCCGCAGCCCCGTGCCCCCAGGTCGCCTGGCACTGGCAGTGGGACCGTGTCCCCGGGTCGCGTGGCACCTGGCAGTGGGACCGTGACCCCCGGGTCGCGTGGCGCCTGGCAGTGGGACCGTGTCCCCGGTCGCGTGGCGCCTGGCAGTGGGACCGTGACCCCCGGGTCGCGTGGCGCCTGGCAGTGGGACCGTGCCCCCGGGTGGCGTGGCACTGGCAGTGGGACCGTGCCCCCCGGGTGGCGTGGCACCTGGCAGTGGGACCGTGCCCCCCCGGGTGGCGTGGCACTGGCAGTGGGACCGTGCCCCCTCGGGTCGCGTGGCACCTGGCTGTGGGAGGGGCGGCGCAATGGGCGCGGAGAAACCACGTGGCAGGGAGGCGCCTGTGTCCTGGACCCCGCTGCAGAGAGACCCAGCTCCTCGGCACCCTCCTTCGCCCACTGGGACGCCGCACCCCGCGCCCGAGGAAGCCGAAGTCGTCGGACCGCAGCGGGGGTGACGGGGCCGCCCCGCCCCCCGCGCCGGAAGGGGACGCCGGGCGCGCGCCACCGCGGCGCTGAGACGCTGCTATTTCGGGCGCGTCTGCCCCGAGGCTGGCCCTGCACAGCGGCGACGCGGCCTGGGAAGGCTCCTCTGGAATAGCCCCCACCCGCGCTCAGCGAGGCCGAGCCCGCGAGTTCGAAACTCGGCGCCGCGCTGGGGCTGCTTCCGCGACGGTCGCCGTCCCAGCGGGACCGACCGCGCCCTGGCACCGGCCGGCCTGGGGGGTCGTCCGAACGGCCTCGGGGTCTTCCGAACGGCCTCGGGAGACGGGGTCTTCCGAACGGCCTCGGGGGGTCGTCCGAACGGCCTCGGGGGACGGGGTCTTCCGAACGGCTCGGGTGGGGGGGGGGGGTCGTCCGAACGGCCTCCGGGTCTTCCGAACGGCCTCGGGGGGCGGCCGTCGCCACGGCTTCCCCGAGCACGGCGGTGGGGCTCGTCCGTGCTCCTGCTCCTTCGTCGTAATCGTCTGCGCTGTACGGTAGTCAGAGGGACAGACAGTCCAAAAACAAGGCCGACAGCTGAGCTCCGTAACGCTAACGTGAGCACACTTACATCTCGGCTCGCCCAGGACCCCCGGGCAGGTATGATTGCCGTAATCAGAGGTTTGCATACATTTTCTAATTACCACCCTTGTCCTGGGATGTTTTTGTTTTTGAACTTCCAAGCTCCCAGGGCCACCAAGGGCGGGCTCTGTCCCCCTGTCGCCGCCTGGCTTCTCTTCTCTCTCCCGTCTCAGCCTTTCCCAGCCCTGAGCACATCCTTGGCTCGTTCGTTCCCTATCAAAGCGCGCTGTGAGGAAAGAAAAATAGTGTTTTGGTGGGGGACGAGTAAGGAGCGGTAATTATATTCCTAATCACATGTAATTTAAGAGAAAATGAGTAGATGGGAGAGGCTATTTAGCTCTTGACTCCGTGTAATTCCACAGTCTGGGACCACAGGCACCCCACTGTCACCTGGGTGTCTTTCAAAGCCACCCTCGACTCAGCAGACAAACAGTTAATTACAAGGGAGGTGACGCTTCCCGGCACTGCGGCCCTGCCCCGGGAGCACTGTCATTAGAGTACAATGGCGGAGCCCTCCCCGGACCCACAGCCTACCTCGAACTGCTCCCCGAGGTTCCCTGCCCCCTTAGCAAGCGGGGAAGGCGCCAGGCACTCGCAAATGCATGACAACGAACATCGATGCCCCACTCACGCCAAAGTGCCAGGACTTTTGTTCTTGGTACTTTAGATACATTAACTCATTTCATTTGCACATCAATTAATGAACAATTGGGTGATTTAATGAGCAGCTACTCACTTAGGCGACACTGAGCAAAGAAACATATGCAAAGAACTATATAGGTTAGCTCATCTGTGAAACGAGCATAGTACCGACTCCGGTTGCTGGGAGGAGTGAATGAGATAATAGTAAATAATAATAATAATTAAAATAATAATAGAACCCTGAACATTGCCTGACACAGTAAGTGCTCTGCAATTATTAGGTAGTAATACTTAAAATTCAGTGCATATGAGTTACTTGGCCAGAGCTTTACTTTTGTTATCTTATTTCGTATTTACAATGACACTACGAAGAAGACTGTTCTCATTCACATTTCACGGAAAACTGAGGTTTAGAGAGATCAAAAGATGTGCCCAAGGTTACACAGCTAGTAACAGAAGAGGGAGTAAAACTCAGGAAATGTGACTCAACAGCCCATTATTTAATCAAAGCATTCCTTTCTTCCTCCCTCCCCCTGTGGCTTCCTCTTTCTTATCTTCTACGTATAAATATATGTATAATGTTGTACATCTTTAAATAAACGTCATGCAAACAACCCTATTGTTGTTAGGACCTAAGGATTATTATTTTCCTTCAAAGAGACTCCCTTTTCTGAAATCACAGAGAATTTAACACATCTCACAGTTTAAAGGTAGATGCATACATCTACAAATTATACATGGATTTTTTTTTGTAAGTTATGTTTTATGCATGCCTTAGCTGCAAAATTGCATTTTAAGCTCCCTTATAACGACAGCATATCTGTTCATTTTTAGGTGCCCCCTCAGCCTGCCCTTTACCTGCGGTAGGGGCAGGAACGTGTGCACTAATTCAATTCAAAACAAATCGATAAATCCATATGGAGTGCCAATAGAAGGCACTAGTCACCATTTTCTTTTCATCCAAGGAATTGTAACACATCCAGAAATAAAAAATAAAGAAAACTTCCCAATAGTTTTGGCACTTGGAACCAATGGCAGAGGCGCCAAAGAAATATCCTTGTTTTTTAATTGACTAATGATAATTTCTTTGATGTAGGGCGGGGTGGGACATAACAGTCCAATGACTTCTCAACTCTAAATATTCACCATAAGTTGCATCTGCAGCAGTATTTTATAAACGAAATACTGCTATGAATCCATTGATTTACATGGAGAAAAATTCAGAAAGGGGTGAGAGTGGGGAGCAAAATGTATTTGGGGTTGCCCTGGTCTGTTACGGTGGCTAAAGACATAGGAAAATTATAATGGTAAAGAGAACGACCTATTTATTCAATATATAAGTGTTGATCATCAATTATGTCTTTCATATCCAAAGCAATACAAAGAAGTTTTGATAAGGAAAACCCAAATCTGTTACTTGGCACATCAGCCACCTGAGACCCCCACCCCTCTGGGAAGACCCGCATCAGCATCATACTAACCTATTACCTGGCCCATCAACTAATCTATTACCTGGCACATCAGCATAACACTAAATCTATTATCTGACACACCAACTAACCTATTACCTGGCGGGGATTAACCATCTGACCCTCCCCCAGACCACCACAATTTAATAAAAATGGAAAAAATCGGATAGATGGCGCTCAGAATTTGGTGGCAAGGCCCCTCTGAGCCCAACGGCGAATAAACTTTGATTCTCCCTCGGTTTGTTCTTGGGACCACTTGCTGTAACACTTCCTTTAACAGTTTACGAAATGATCCTAGACTTCCAAAAACCCACCATCGAATGGGAGGACAAACACACGTAGGCTGTGTCATTTTGAAGTTCTCTGGTACTTGCAGTTAGAAAGCCCGTCACACATGTCATCTGACTTCTGTACAACAGAATGAGAACCACATCTTTCCCTCCCTAGGCAGCGTGAATGGGTGATTACAGGGGTTTCCTTCCTCCAATTCCAAGAAAGCCTTGGCAGAGATTTGTCCCAAACAGCCTGTGTCTCCTGTGACCAGGTGAGGCTCCGCTCCTTGGCCGTCTTCTGGCACAGAAGGCAACACAGAGGTTGTGTGTTGCTGAGTTCAGTGTTCTAGACTCTTCCGCTCAAGAATGTAGATTGGAAGTAGCTCATCCAGTATCCTCAACACATTAATGAAAAGAACTTT
>RJWJ010039871.1:0-14251 GCA_004363605.1 Indri indri | reverse complement strand
ACCCTGAGACTAAGCAGATAAGAAGTTGGCAGGAAGGTGCCCATCTTCTCTTCCTGCAGTCCCCCTGTACAATAGCTGTCTGGCTAATGAAGGCCTCCAAACCAGGAGTGAGGGTTCCTGCAACAAACTCTTAACATTCAGGATCTTGAATCTGACCCCAAAGGAACTCTTCTTATTCTTCAGCTAATTTTTATTTTACGTCTCTTCCCCTAGCAAGGGGACAGAGGTTGGGATGATGAACTCTTCTAGAGTTTGCTCAGATTTTTTTCCTTTGGTCTCACTCTGGTAAGTTCTTCACTGAACTTGATCTAGGACATTTTGGAGTAGGTATGGGGGTAGCCAGGAAAGGAGAGTGAATTGATGTTTTTAAGGGGCTGTCACTGGTTAAACATACACCTTGCAAATTAGCCATAGTGCCCACCTTATTGAGTTATGAGGCTTTAAAAAGATAAGACAGGTAAAGTGTTTAGAATAGTGCCTGCGCATAGTAAATAATCAGTAATATTAGTTATTATTTAACTCTGATTAAAAATTTAGCTGAAAATAGAAAAAAATTATTACATAAAAACCTTATAGTGTGTATTTCCCAGCAAAAGTGAAAATTTATAAAGTGCTTATTTTGTTTAAAATGCCAAAAGAAACATTATTTTGTACTTATAGTTTTAAAAACCATGAAATTACGATTTACTAGGAAATCTATAAGCACAGGAGAGGAGAGGTAATTTGGTAAACTTCTTTCAATATCACCTGCTTGTTTATGCTATGCTTCCCTTTGGAATTTCTCCTCGGCCTGTGCTTTGGGGCATCTCTGGCTGGGGAGTAAATGACTTTCACTATGTGAAAATAATGACATTTTTGCCACCTGGTGTGCCCTCTGACAGTCGTTTTCACTCTGTCTGTTATGATCTGCATCACCATGTGTATATTGTGTGGATTGGACCACTGGGCCTTCATTGGGTCGGATCTCCCAGGACTTTACACTATCACTATGTCCAAGTACTATAGCACATTTTTCCTCTGTTATCATAATGGTGTGTTTAAAAATGAGTGATCATTAAAATACCATTTTAGAATAGTTCCATTTCTTGAATGCTGACAGTATTTGTATCTCTAGATAATCTTTTCCAGCAGGGGTTATCAAACCCAGCTACTACCTATTTTCATAAGTGAAGTTTTATTGGAATAGAACCATGCTTATTCATTTTTGCTTTGTCTATGGCTGCTTTTGCACTACAATGGCAGAGTTTAGTAGATGTGATGCAGATCATAGGACCCAGAAGTCTAAAATACTATCTGATCCTCTATGGTTAAAGCCTGCTGACTTCTGTTTTACAGTGTGATCATTTCCATAGAAGAACATCCACACCCAGGACAGGCAGGCTAGGTTACTCAGATCTTCTCTTAGAGGCAGACAGATATTTGGCCATTTCTGAAGGGGGGGGGCTATAATTATTTTCTAGATTATTCCAACTAGGTTTTATGTGCAGGCAGAATGAGCAAAAATCAGTGCTGTTGAAAAGGACCTACTGTGGTCCTATTATAAGTTCATTATAAGTTCTTTCCTAGGCACATGGCCTTTAGGACCCAGTGCCCTCCTTTTGGAGTAATATTAATATGACACTATCAGTTTTAATGGGAAGGAGAGAAGGGTGGTCAGATTTTCCCTTTCATCTATATTTTGCCTGAAGTTGGCAGCCTTCCCTCTCAGCTTTGGGACTCAACAATTACCCATGCTCTCTCAATATTAATAGTCTGCAGAACAAGGGACAGCTTTTGAAGTCTACCTGAATTTTGCAGTTGATTCATGTTTCCTTCTGAGTTTTTTTTCCAATTGATTGAGAATGGCATACTTTCTCACTATCCCCTTCATGAGTCTTAACCTCTATTTCATATTTTCTTTATGTCTCTCTGGCAGTGTTTTGCAATTTTTTTTTAATCTCTGTTTTCCAGTTCACTAAATCTCTCCACTGCTGAGTCTAATTTGTTGTTTTTTGATTTTGATTTTTTCCCATTTCTAAATCTCTGTTTGGCTCAGTGTTATATCCAGCTGGCCAATTCTAATAGTCTGCTGTGCCTGTGTCATATTTTTCAATACTCTTATTTTTTGAAATATAGACAGACTTGTTTGTTATTTTGGGTCTGATTATTCCAATATCTAATCTTCACAGTCTTATTCTGCTTTTTGTTCTGTCTGCCAACTCTCACTTATCGTGGTGGTTTGTTTCCTCCTCTGATAATTTTTGATTGTCATTGTAGAACTTTATCTCTGAGGATTCTTTGAGCCTGTGCTTACAGTGAATTTCTCTAGAGCAGATTTGATTTTTCTGCCAGGTTTCTGGGACTATCACCAACCAGGGATCACTCAAATTACCTTTGGGTTGAGGTTTTCTAATACATGGGCAGTGTGGATTTTGGCTCTAAAACCATGAAAATTTAGGTTTGTGTGAGATATCTTAAAGGAGATATTTATTTTTTTTTTATTCATATTTTTCCTTTTCATACAAAGCCAAGGCTAAGAGAGGCAATTATCTCCATGGCTGTTTCTAGAGGGAGAGTTGTTTCTAGTTTAACTATTGAGGATATTACCCTTTGGTGGTCCTGAATTTGTGGAAGGGATCTTTGATCCAGCCTCCCACTTTGCGTAGGTTTTTGGCTTTGTCTCCTGTTTGTTGTCATTGGCCCATTAATACCCAAATTATAGGCCACCAGGAATTGCCAAGTACCTCCCAGGAAAAGGTTGGCTCTGGTACTAACTTATTTTTGTGTATTGTTGGACTCCTCTGAGTAATTCCATTCCTTCTCAAAAGCTCTGTTATACATTAAAAATTTTGTAGCTTTGAAAAAAACTTTAAAGCATTTTTTGTTGTACTATACTAGAATGGGTTTCATTTAATATTTATGCAGTCATAGATATATAGCCATAGATTGGAAAGGCCCATTCATTTACAAACTCATTTTATCTACTCTTATGCATACGTCTCTCACTCTTCCTCCACAACATCTCTTGCATCTTTCCTTTATTTCCCTTTTTCTCATTCCCATCCTCATTTGAGCCCTTTACACCTTGTACTTGGACTACTACAAGGGTCTCCAACATGAATACTGCTCCCTCACCTTCCAGTTCATCCTGCACATGACAACCCCTTCTGCCTTCCTGGAAATCTGCTTAGACAAACAAAATGCAAGCAGTCAGTGATCGCATATTTGTATCGGTATCTTGGAAAAGATCTCAGAAAAAATTATCAGCAATCCAAGGAGGGGAAATTATATTGTTAGAGAAAATATGTAATTAAATAAATACATATGATAATGAGATAAGTACTGTTCCAAGGTAGGCCATGAGGCCGTTTTTGGGATCAGAGAGAAAGGAGAGACCAAAGCCGACTGGATAGAAGAGTAGGATTTACAGAAAAGATGGTTCCTCAGTCAAGTCTTGAAAATAGGTCAAGAGAAGGTATTCTGGAAGCAGAAACAGCATGTGCAATGACGTCACTGCTTATGGTTTATTTGGAGACAAGAAAGTACCTGAGTAAGGCTATATCTCAGAGTTTAGGACATCCCAATGGTAGAAGATGTAGTTGCAATTTGGATTTCTGTTCTGCAGAAATTTATAAGAATAACATCTCTACAGTTCTTTCTTATATTTTATCATAGTTTACCAACCCAATAGATCAACAGAGAGGTAGTCTTATGTTTAAGACATTTGAAATTGCTTTATTAGTTACCTAGTCTAACATTTAAATCTTCTCCACTACATTTTTCCAAATAGCTTTTGAGTCTCTTCTTGAATACTTGCATGGGCAGATAGTCTGGGGCAGTTGTTAAGACCAGGATCCAGAGTCAAACTGCCTACATTCAAATCCCAGCTCTCCCCAGGCACTGTGGCACACACCTGTAGTCCCAGCTGCTTAGGAGACTGAGGTAAGAAGATCGCTTGAGGCCAAGAGTCCAAGGCTGCAATGTGCTATAATTGTGCCTGTAAGTAGCCACTGCACTCCAGCTCAGGCAACTAGAACCCATCTCTAAAAACTAACTGAATAAATAAAAAGAAAAAAAAAATTCCAGCTCTGCCTACTAAGGCAGATCATACCAGACCTGCTGCATTGAAACTTCAGATAGGCACATTGGCCAAGCAAGAACAAAAATATGGAAATAATTCGATTTAGGTAATAATGGCTCAACCAGAAATTGTGAATCTTGAGCCTTGACATTAGGGTCTAAATGGTGTGGTTTCCTCCCACCCCAAAAAGGAATATAGGGTAAGTCCAGTATAGTAGAGTCTTCTAACCTAGAAGATAAGCATATCACATGAGTGGCTGAAACTAGTCCACTTTAGGTATGCTTTCTTGATGAGAAAAATTGTCACTAGAGAAAGTGACCTTCCCATCTTGTTCTCATGTATACATTTTTGCATTGCTTATTATAAGACAATGGAAAATTAACCTTAGAGTTATCAGTCATGCCAATCTCAACCTTGGCCAGCCTTTGCACAGCTTAATCACTTACAAATTATGATTTGCTCCTTTGTAAACTGGGATTGATTTGAGGAATAAAAGAGGTGATTACAAAGTCTTTGACAGTGGTTAGCTCATGAGAAGTTATGAGCTAAGGTTGGTTTTAAGTTGCAGTCTCGTGTGGTGGCCCATTCCATTTGCGCCATGTCTTTATTATGCAGAATAAGATCATCATACCTACCACCTCTATTTTTGGTTTTGGTTCTATTAATAAAGTTTTGCAGAATGAGCCAAAGTCCTCCTTCACAACTATTCTTCTCTTTTCATGTTACCTTTATATCAGTCAACTTGCCTATCCAAAATCTTCTCCCTTCATCTTTCCTATCTTGGTTCATGGCTCTCCATCTTTCCACTTGAATAGGCAAAAGTCTTAGAGTCAGTATTGACTCCTCTCTTTTTTCTCACATCCCAAATCCAATCAATTACATTTTCCTTCTCCACCCTGACCCGAGCTACTGTAACGTTTCTTTTGGCTTACTGCAGTTGCCTCCTAATTGGCCTTCCTGTTTATGTCCTTATCCCCATTTGGCTTAAGTTTAACACAGCAGCCAAAATGACCTGGTAAAACAAAAATTTGGTTTAATCTATCACTCCATTGTTCAAATCATGAAATGACTTTCCATCTCACTCAGAGTAAATGACTAAGTGCTCTTAATAGGAGCTGAGGACCTATATGAGTTGAACTCTTAATATGTCTGATCTCATCTTTTACTTCTCTCTTCCTTGCTCACCTACATACACACTGGCCTCCTTGCTATTCCTGTAAGACATCGGCCAAGCCCCTAATTTGTGTCTTTGCATTATTATTATGCCTTTTGCTTGTTTGCTTACTGTCTTCCTTGAGGTCTTTGTTCAGATGCTATCTTCTACTGGGGTCTTTGCAGAGATATTTTCAATATACATTCCCTGATTCATTTTTATTCTGTTATTCACATTACTATCTAATAGACTATCTATTTTACTAGCAATTCTTGTGTATTTTCTGTCTCCCCCAACAGAATATAAATTCCACGAAGGCAGAGATTTTGCCTGATTATCCCACGGTTACATTCTCAGAGGTTAAAATAGGGCTTGCTTTATAATAGGCATTTAATAAATATCTGTTGAATGAAAAAAGAGATTCTATGAGGTATTCAAACTATTTTTGTTGTTCTCCTCAGGAAGACTTCTGATGTATTATGTGTCTCCCTTAGAGAATTATGATTCAAACTGAATATTGCATTCCTGGTTTGGTTTTGAACAGCACCGTATAGGTAGGAAACATTACCTTCATTGCTATGGACACAATACTTCTTTTACACAAGTTAGACTAAGGATCTTAATTGACCTATTAAGATTCTTGAGATACTGAGTTTTTTTTTTTTTTTCGCATATTGGCTTTTCACCAAAATCTCTGCAGTATAGTACTTGTGCTATGGTGTGAATTTCGGAGCCCAAATGCAGAATTTTATCCATATGCAAATATCATTGCTTAGATGTGGCTTTTCAAGATCGTCTTAAATTCTGCTGCTTTCAGCCAACTAATGACCATTTCAAGCACATCATATTTCCATTTGATCAACATGTCCATTTTGTCTTCACTAATATAAACCATTAATGAAAATGTCGAACAGAATCAGATTGGAGAATAAACACCTTTGTCCACTAGAGACCTTCAAATAAGACTTCTAATGCTACTCACCCAGTTGCAAATACGTGTATCTGTTTATACTACATTTCTTAAGCTTGTTCCTTAGCAGGACCAGGGAACTCAGAAAGGCTAAATGAGTAGTCCAAGGATACATGGCTAGTAAACAGCAGATGTGAGTGAGTCCGGAGTGCTGGTCCAAGGTCCTTCCCACTATTGCATAATACATTTTTATATTTTCTATAACACCAAGCGCAATGTTTTGCAAGTCTTCAATAAATACATGCTTATTGTTGATTAATATGCCTTGCCTTGACCTTCTTGTAAAATAAATCTTTCATTTAGACTTGTGGCTCTCCACTTGGGGTGATTTTGTCTCTGGGGAACATTCATCAATGTCTGGAAACATTTTTGATTGTCAAGGATAAGAAGTGCTACTGGCATCTAGTGAGTAGAAGTCAGGGATGCTGCTAAACATCCTGCAATGCACAGAAATAGCCCTCCTACAATGAAGAATTATCTGGTCCAAAATGTGCTGAGATTGAGAAATCCTGATTTATAACTTAGCTCATTGATTTGTAAGCAGTTAAGAGAAGGTCTAAAAGTGTACCAAAGCAAGCTGATTATTTTTTCTCTCTGGTTTCCTTGTTAATGGACACAATAAAAGAACACTTGAGGTGTAAAAACAGATACACAAATAAAACCTTGTCAGCCCAGCTCCTTTTAGTACCTGATGTCCTGGTGCTCATGCTGAGAGGGATAGCCACGTAAAAACCATACTCTTCAGCTGGGATAAAGAAAGTTGTGCTTATTATGTATTCATGTTTGCAATGGTATTCTTCACTTAACAGATTCAGGGCACATCATTAATTAAAGCAATGAATTCCCCAGAAACAACACTAATTAAACCTCAGAATCAAAACAGCATAAAAAAGCAGACCTCATTTTTTCCATCCCATCCAAGCAGCTGAGAAAAATCATACAGCTTCATCAGGCCAAGTGGTGAATGGTAGGATTTATCAAGAGAGCAGACCAGACACCTTCACTTAAGCTTTCTTCTTTCTTGCTGCTGGTTCCAAAAGTGAGCCCTGGCAGAGCTGCCAAAAAGCAAATAGTTGGTTTGTAGTGGCAGTGCCTCATTTACATGGCATGTGTTTTATCTTTCATAAAAAAGCAGTGAAATTCTGGAGCAGCAGGAGGATTAGAGTTTAAGGGGTCAGAGATCCACTCTGTTAACCTAGACAACCTTGGCCCTTTGCTGTTTGACTCAACACTCGATGCCTGGGCAACCTCATAGCTTAACTCCCAAATATTTGCTGATTACTTCCATGTAATTATTTTTCATTCCAAGAACTATGCTAAATGTTTTGCATGCCTGATCTTTTAAAAAATCCTTCAACAACCCTGTGTAATATTATTCACATTTTCTAGATTATGAAATTAAAGTTTAGAGAAGTTAAGTACTTTGTCCAAGATCACATGTGTAGTAAGTGCAAAAGCTGGGACTCTAACCCAAGTCTTTCACTCCCCTGTTCATTCTCAGTTCCACTGTTTGCTTCAGGTTCCCACTGTTTCTCATCTGGATTATTGCCCAGCTTCCTAATTAGACTCCTGAGTCTTGCTTCTAGAGTGCTGGTCCAAGGTCTTCCCACTATTGCATAATGCTTTTAGCATTTTTATATTTTTTATAACACCAAGCACAGCGTTTTGCAAGTCTTCAATAAAAACATGTTTATTGTTAATTAGTACACCTTGCTTTGGCCTTCATGTAAAGTAAGCCTTTCATTTACACTTGTGGCTCTCAACTGGGGGTGATTTTGCCTCCAGAGGACATTTGCCAATATCTGGAACCATTTTTGATTGTCAGGGGTGGGAAGTGCTACTGGCATCTAGTGGGTAGAGGTCCGGGATACTACTAAACATCCTACAATACAAAGAACAGCCCTCCCACAACTCTATCCTCCACTCTGCAACCAGAATAATCTTTCTAAAATGCAAACCTAAGCCCTACTTAGCCTAACTAAATGATATACTGTTTTTTGAACTCATTGGGTTCCATGTCCTTACACATGTTCTTTTCCTAAGTGACATTTGTTAATCTTTAAAATTGAATTGAGCCATATTGAGTAGAAAGGTAGCCAGCCATACCTTTCTTAAAATATGGACCATGTTACTTGTCTTAATATCTGTTTAAAAAAAAGAAAAGTAAATTTTTAAGTAATCCTAACACATTTGTGGAAATGCTTTCCCATCCATGTTGTAATACTCTACTTTTGTGAATTATGCTATTTAAATGCATTTCATTAGGCCTGACCATCTTACCATGGAATGATGGTGAAATTCAACATTTTCCCTTTACCTCTAAAATGTCAAAATTTTATTTTTTTAGTGTTCTAAAAAACACCTCAAATCATATTTCATTCATCTCCTTTACCCTGAAAATTAAACACATACTTAATGTGTACATATTTGTGGGTGTACTGATGGGTCTTTCTTTGTTTTCTCATTAGTTGAGAAAGTCCACTGATGCTTTGACCCATTTGGTCCAATCCTTCAGGAGGTTCTATGTTCAGGGAAACATCATCCTTCTGAATCTCATTGTTTTAGTTGCCCATCTTGAAGGATATAGATGAGACTGGAGATCACATCTCTTAGAAACTCATTAAAGTCCCTGGCTGTCTCCCATAGTGCCTGATAACTTTCCCCCTAGTTTATGCCATTCCACCCCTATCCTCTCTCTCAATCTCCTTTCTCAAACTCTGCCACTTGCTCTCTCTCTTCTCCTCCACCCACTTGCCCTGTCAGTCTGTAGCTCTCTTTACTTTCCTCTAGATACTCACCAGTCAGCTTTTGTTCTTTCTATACTTTCTACCTTTTGGGGACTCTATTACATTACATCTCAGTCTTAGTCTGGCCATATCACAAGAGCAAGGGTAGAGGGAGACAAAGTAGGCAAAGCAAAGGCATTTATATTTTAAGAGTTTAGTCTTATCACCATTACAATTCTTTGTAGTGTTGGGGTCATGGTTGCCCTTGTAATTATGATTCCGATGATGTGAGGAGGCTGAGATCAGGCAGTCCACCTCTTTAATTGGATAGATGGGCAAACAACAGATGCCCAAAGAAGTGCGACTTGCCCATGGTCACACTGTGGGTCAATGCCACAGTCAAGCCAGACCTTCCAACCCAGAGGTCAGGATATCTTCTAATACTCTGCACTGGTTGAAGGCCTCAGTGCAGTGCCTCCTGCACGATATTTACTAGGTATTTGTGGAGTCTCCCCCAAAAGATGTGACTTAATGATTAAAATTAAAGTAGAGGATCCTTCTCCCCACCCCACACCATGACAGAGGGACCAGATGGAGTAGTAAATAAGGTTGGTTTGCAGGTCTGCTAATGCTGTTTAGTTATAATGTTTGGTTAGGGATTACTTGGGAGTCTAGTATTCTATTTTAATAATATAATGAGTCTTTCAAACGATGGTAAACATATCTCACCTCACTCCAAAATGGTCTTTTTAGTTTTTACTGGCTGTGCTTTAATAGTAATAAAATTAGTAACAACAAAACTGATAGCTACCATTACTGATTGCATACTATATGTCAGGCCTCCCACTAAACACTGTATTCTCTTACTTAATCTGATTTTCAAAATAATTCTATGAAAAATGAGTATATATGTATCTACTTTACATATTAGGAAACCAAGGCTTAGAGCAATGAGATAACTTACTGTTACTCCATAAATAGCGGTCAAAATTTAAACCCAAGCCTTCCTGTTTCCAAGAGGCTATGCTTTTACTGACTGCCATATGAGACAGAAGGTAACAGTGCCTACTTCCTTCTGGCTTGTTGCATACACAGGCATACTTCTAGGACATTGCAAGTTTGATTCTAGACCATTGCAGTAAAATCAATATGGCAATAAAGCTCATCCATAAGAAAGCAACTCCTCACCCATTCAAATTTTATCATGAGATTGCAGCAATTCAGTCACATCTTCAGGCTCCACTTCTAATTCTAATTCTCTTGATATTTCTACCACATTTGCAATATGACTTTCTCCCCTGAAGTCTTGAACCCCTCAAAGTCACCCATGAGGTTTGGAATGAACTTCTTCCAAACTCCTGTTAATGTTGATATTTTTAACTTGTCCCACGAATCACAAATGTTCTTAATAGCAGCTAGAATGGTGAATCTTTTCCATGAATTTTCAATTTGCATTGCCTAGATCCATTGGAGAAATCACTATCTATGGCAGCTAAAACTTTATGAAATGTATTTCTTAAATAAAGAGACTTGAGAATTGAAATTACTCCTTGATCCAGGGGCAGCACAATAAGTATTGTGTCAGCAGGCACGAAAACAACATTAATCTCCTTGTACATCTCCACTGGAGCTCTGAGTGACTAGGTGCATTGCCAATGAGCAGAAATATTTTGAAAAGAATCTTTTTTTCTGAGTAGGAGGTCTCAACAGTGGGCTTAAAATATTTGGTAAACCATGCTATAAACAGATGTACTGTCATCCAGGCTCCATTTTTCCATTCATAGAGAACAAGTGGAGTATAGTTAGCATTATTCTTAAAGGCCCTAGAATTTTTGGAATGGTAAATGAACACTGCCTTCAACTTAAAGTCACTAGCTGCATTAATCCCTAACAAGAAAGTCAGCCTGTCCTTTGAAGCTTTGAAGTCAGGCATTGACTTCTCCTCTCCAGCTATGAAAGCCCTAGATGGCATCTTCTTCCAATATAAGGCTGTTTCATCTACACTGAAAATCTGTTTTTTAGCGTAGCCACTTTCATCAGTGATCTTAGCTAGATCTTCTGGATAACTCGCTGCAGCTTCTACATCAGCGCTTGCTGCTTCACCTTGCACTTTAATGTCATGGAGATGGCTTCTTTCCTTAAGCCTCGTGAACCAACTTCTTCTAGCTTCAAACTTTTCTTCTATCGATTCCTCACCTTTCTCATCCTTTATACAATTGAAGAGAGTTAGGGCCTTGCTTAGATTAGGCTTTAGCTTAAGGGAATATTGTAGCTGGTTTGATCTTCTATCCAGACCACTGAAAGTTTCTCCATGTAAGTAAAAAGGCTGTTTTGCTTTCTTATCATTTATATGTTCACTGGAATATCACTTTTAATTTCCTTCAAGAACTTTTCCTTTGCATCACAACTTGGCAAACTGGTGGAAGAGGCCTAGCTTTTGGCCTGTCTCAGCTTTCAAAATGCCTTCCTCACTAGGCTTAATCATTTCTAGCTTTTGATTTAAATAGAGAGATCTGCAACTTTTCCTTTCAGTTGAACACTTGGAGGCCATTATTGGGCTATTAATTGGCCCAACTACAATATTTTTGTGTCTCAGGGAATAGGGATGCCTGAGGTGAGGAGAGAGAGAGAGAACAGCCAGTCAGAGAACATTTATTGATTAAGTTTGCTGTCTTATATGGGCATGGTTTGTGTCACCACAAAACAATTAGAATCGTGACATCAAAGATCACTGCTTACAAATCACACCATAATAGATATAATAATAACAAAAAAGTTTGAAATATTGTGGGAATTATTAAGATGTGACATGCAGGTACAAAGTGAGCACCTGCTGTTGAAAAAATGGCACCCATAGACTTGCTCGCTGCAGGGTTGCCACGAGCCTTCGGTTTGTAAAAGGTGCAATACCTGCAAAGCATAATAAGGTGAAGCACAGTAGCACAAGGCTTGCCTATATAGTTCATTCTTCCATTCAAGGACCTTTTATTGCTATGCCCTGGGACAGGTGATAGGAACACAAAGTCGAACGAAGCACTTTCCTGCTTCCAAGGAGACTTTTCTCTAGTGGGAAAAACAGATAGGCAAATGCACAATTGTAGTTCAGTGTAAGAAAGTGTTTTCACAGAGCAGGATGTCAAAACCAGCCTGAGAGGGGGTGGTAAGGGAATGCTTGCAGGACATGCAGGCCTTTGAGTTGCGTGTTTAAAAGGAATAAATGTCAATTAGGGAAATAGCATGTGTGAAGACATGGAACATGATGAACTCAAGAAACAGTGAGACAGTTAGACTGCACAGAGGAGGTCATGCGGGGTGTGTCAGAGAAATGTGGGGAGACAGTTTGGTTCCAGATGCCGCATGGCTGTTTGAACCATGTTGTGTACCTTGGAATTTATTCTAAGTAGGATGCAAAGCCACCATGGACTTTTATCAGAGAAGTGACGTAGCTAGAGATGGTTTAGGGAGTGTGCTTGTACTTGGGTGGTGGTTGTGGAGGGGAGAAAGGCAGGGTGGGACATCGAGTGGGGAGACAGGAGATTATAGGCAGGGACCCCAGAGGGAAAACTGATGTAATCCAGGTAAAAAGAGAAGAGGGCTGAAACTGAGTCTCCTGGAAGGGAAAGTGGAAAGGTGAAAATGGGTTCACAAGATTTGAAGCACGTGCTCTTGACTGCCATGTTGTTTGCTCTGTCGACATTGGGCTCAGCCCCTTGCTCAGGGAGTTTTCAGAGCATGTGCTGTCTATTGAAAAAGAAGGAAAAGGCCCAAACAGGAAATGAGCCACATAGAACTATGACCAAGAAAAGGAGTCGACTGAGGGATCTGAGTAAGGCCAAGGAAGAGGCAGTCTAATGTCTTTCTTTTTTTTCCCTTTAGGCCTGTGTCCCCTTTCTCTCTCCAGTCTTCCACTCTGTTTTCTCACTCTTTTCTCTGCCTCCGTGGCTTTAACAAACAGTTCACTATGGCTAAAGGTCTCAGGAAGGCCCGGAGCTGCACAGGGAGCAGTGCTGAAACTACAATACACCTTAGCTTTAGAATGTGGTTGTTGCTAAGCTGGGCCTTCAGCAGAAGAGTGACTTCTTGACACACTACGTGTGAGTGTAGAGTGAGCTCAGAAAGCTTAGCCTTTGCTTGCACAATATTCCTTGAATAGGTCCAAGAACATTTTTGAATAGTAAGTAGAAAAAACAAACCTTTTTCCACTCCTGTTACTCTCTTACAACACAGAACAATTCGGTGACCAATGTGTGGGGGTTTTGCCCCCACGCCAGTCAAGAAATCAGTTTTACAGTGGACACGTGGGAGTACACTCAGTAAATTCAATTCTGACACTGTCTACCTTGAGGTAGCATCAGATCCCCCAGGTTGAGAGCTCAGTCCCATAAGACTGCCCCTTGCTTTAGATGCCAGTTGTGTGTCCAGGCCTCTGGAACTTTTGGCTGATTGGCTATAAATTGGGGTTCCCACAATCCCTTTTCAGGTTTGATTAATTTGCTAGAGCAGCTCACAGAACTCAGGGAAACACTTTACTTATGTTCACCCATTTATTACAAAGGATATTTAGAAAAAATCCAAATGAACAGGCAGATGAAGAGAGGTCTGGGAAGTCCTGAGCACAGGAGCTTCTGTCCCCATGGAGTTGGAATGTGCTACCCTCCAGGCACAATAATGTGTTCTTACTCACCAACCTGGACACCCCCTGAACTCAGTCCTCTTAAATTTTCATGAAGGCTTCACTATGTAGCTATGATTGATTAACTCATTGGCCTTTGGTGATCAACTTAACCTTCAGCCTTCTCTTCCCTCCCTGAAGGTAGGTTATGGTGCTGTGAGTTCCTACCCTCTAAGCACACAGTTAGTTCCCTGGGCAACCAGCCCCTCATCCTGGGGTTATTTAGGAATTTTCCCAAAATCACCTCATTAACATGAACTCAGGTGTGGTTGAAAGGGGTATGTTATAAATAACAGAAGGACAGGCTCACCTTTCTTGCTCTGGAGGTGTTCTGGAGCTCTTTCGGGAATCCAGGACAAAAGACCAAATATTTTAACTAAAGATACTTTTATTGTTCTAGTCACTTAGGAAATTACAAGGGTTATAGGAGCTGCGAGCTAGGAACTATGGACAAAACCCAAAATATATATTCCATAAAATCACAAATAATATCTGTGTTTTTCTATTGATACATCACTATTAGTTCGAACCCAGGCCTGTTAAATTGCTGTGATGCTGATGGTCTTTTGTTTAGAATAGACCTAAAACATTCTCAAATAATGCAGCCCCCATTGTCAAAAGCTTTCGGGCAGCCTTTTGAGCAAAATGGAGAAAAATGGCATATAAGTTC
>RJWJ010039870.1:0-14255 GCA_004363605.1 Indri indri | reverse complement strand
AAAAAAAAGGCAAAAATTAATAGTTTAAATAAAGTCCAATAAATCAAAGTTCTCCTGCTTTTGTGTTATCACAGGATGAGTATTATTTAGTACAAGGTGAAGTAGAAAATCACCACATGGTACTTTCTAGGGACCTGAAAATGCACTAAAAGAAAATATATCTACAATTAATCATAATACACATAAATTTAATATTATGCTTGAATTTAATACAGTATACACATAAACAAAGACATCAAAACAACTCGTCTTTCTCCAAATAAGCACAATTATTAGCTTTTACCATAGAAACTGCCTTTTTATGAGTCAAAAGTAACTGAATACTGACAATTTCATATAGTTCAACCTCATTTAATTTATGCTCATTATAACACTGAGGCACGGAATGATTTTCCTGACGCATTCTGATTCACTCCCATCTCTTCTTTCATTCATTCAACAGATATGTACTAAACATTTACCATACGCCCATCACTGGCTAAGGATTCAAATATGAAAAACACAGCTAAGGTCAAACAATTATTCTAATTGTAGTAGGATAAAAGTTACAAAAGGACAGCATGCTATGCAAACCGGAGGATGACTGGCAAATTCCTCCCAGGAAAGAGTGATGAAAGAGAGATAAGAAGACAGTATGAGAATGGAGAGAATGGACAATTATGATAAATGCTAAGAAGTCAAATAAGCGAATCAATGAAAACGTCCATTGCATTTAGCATAATGGAGGTGAATAATGCCCTTAACGAGAGCAGCTTTACTGGTGCAGTGTGGACAGAAGTCAACTGAAATGAACTGAGGAGCTAAGGGGGTTGCAGGTGTTCAAGGAGAAACAGCAAGTATGGATGATGTTTCAAGATACTGAAACTATGAAGAGGAGGAAAGAGTGGCCGGAAAGGGGTCAAAGTTTTTGTTTCAGACGGAGAGAAGAGTCAGCATGTTTGAATGTCAATGGGAAAAAATAGTACAAAGACTAAAATTATGGAGAGGAGAACAATTAATATGTTAAGTTTCTGAAATTAGAGAGGATAGGACCCAGAGAAGAGATGGAGACACTGGCCTTTCACAAGAGGGGTGCTCCTGCATTGAACAGGAAAGATCGAGAAAATGGACAGGTTTAAAATTTGGGGCCAGGAAACTGAGGGAATGCCTGCCTCAAGGCTTCCATTCTCTTAGGAAAACTGGAGGTAAGATCACCCCCTCAGAATGAGGGATGGAATGGGAGTCACAGGTTTATTGAGAACGCAAAGCATTTGAAATGTTCTCTCAAGAGAGCGAGAGATCAAATGCTAAGAGAAATAGTGTACATTTTCATACAACACTGGGGGTCCCGCTAAGGTCCAGGACCACCTAATTTACAGTGCTAGCAATGTGCCTGGTGCACACACAAGTGGTGTTTGGCTGCCCGTGTGTAAAAGTGTAGAGGGCAAATGGGGGTATTTGGCAGGGGGTGCACACAGAGAAACCGGGGATTTTGCTTGAGACAGCTGAAGGATTACACTGAAAATGACAGATAGCTATGAAAGGAAGTAAATTGTAAACTTTTATACATGGTTCTAAGTACTTTAATATACCCATTTAATCCTCACAACAACCTTTTGGGGTACGTGTCATCATTCCCCCCAGACAGGAAACTGAAGCACAGAGGTTACATAATGTGGTCAAGTTATACAGCTAGTAAGTGGAGAACAGGTCAAATCGATTGTCCACATGGATACCGAAGGGCCTAGGATAGAGTCTGTTTTTAATATAGCGCACTGGAATTCTTTTACTTCCTGAGACACACACAGTATGATGGCACCAAGCTTCTACACTTGCCATTTCCTCTGCCTGGAAAACTGCCCCTGATCTTCACATGGCTGGTGTCTTGTCATGGAGCCTTTCAATCAGTCAATCTTTAGCACATCTTGCCATTCTATTTTAATACCTCTTATCATCTAAAATTAACTTCACTTATGTGCTACTAGTTTGTCTCCCTGGCATGAAAAAAAGGCTTTGCAAGAGCAAGAACCCTATGTATCTTGTTTACCAGTATATACTCCAGCACCCAAAACCAAAGCCAAGCACATGCCCACACAAGTAATTCACATGCATCAGTCAAATGAATGAATGAATGAATTCTTACATGTTCCTTAAACCAAGTTATTTAGGACTGGTACCTGGCAGAAAGTTAGCCTATTTCAATTGTGTGTGTATGTATGTGTATCTCAAGATGATACAACTAACTGCATTTACTTAAAAAGATTTTGTACTTCAATTTTCCACTATTTCAGAATGGTCTTCTTTTTAGTCTTCATTAATTCTGTTATCAGTCTGGGTCAAAGAAGAATATACTTCTATTGCAAAATATTGAAGCAGAGTTCCCTGTATCAACTACTAGTCAAAATATGAAAGAATTCTTAAGGTCCTTGAGGGAGAGAGATTTCTACTATTTCTATAGTGCCTAGTATGGTTTACAGTAAGCATTAACAAATGTTTATTGAACGAATGAATGAAAGATCACCTACTAAGAAAAATAATAAATAAAAAGGAAATCACAATCACTTTTTAAGTTATCAACATTTTACATCTTACCTGTAATTGCAAAATTTTCAATTTTTTTGCTAAGTCTTTGCTTTTCTTGTTCAAGCTGATGAACAACAGTTTCCAGGTCTGATTTTATAAGGAGTTCATCACTCAGTTTCTCCTTTTCTTTATGGCATAAGTTTAATTCCTGCCAATTTTAACACTATAATTAAGATTTCTAACAACTTTATAAAATATTATAGCACTTAGAAGTAAACAGATTACCTTTGTAAGCACATTTATATAATAGCAATTCACATATGTAGTATGTATGTGTGTCCACACACTTTTAATTGGTCAAAAATATGGTTTCAACTAAAGTTAATTATCGACTGCGGCTGAAAGTACCATAAGATCCAAATATCAACAATGTTCCTTTGTGGGTAGAATTATTAGATTTTATTTTCTTCTAATTTGTGTAGCCTATCGCCCTATTTTTTTCTAAATGAATATGTACTTATACAATAAAAAATTGTAAAGCTTGTTTAAAAAGAGGGCAGAGCTGGGCACAGTGGCATGTGCCTATGGTCATAGCTACTCAGGGGACTGAGGCGGGAGGATTGCTTGACCCCACGAGTTAGAGGCTGCAGTGCACTATGATCACACCTGTGAATAGCCACTGCACTCCAGCCTGGGCAACACAGTGAGATACTGTCTTGAAAAATAAATAAATAGATAAAAGAGGGCAGTAGTAAGACATAGCGTTCTAAGACTACCAGTATATCCGTAAGTATACTGGTTATTCTCTCAGCCTCATTTCCACAATGGAAATAATAAGATTAGGACACTGAGGATGCACTGGTATGGATGCGGAGTATACTTGGCACAGTGTCCAGCATATCTACCAGGGTGAGTACTTAATAAATGCTGGCTATTAATATCATGATCTTAAAAATACATAAAATATAACACTACCGAAAAAATAAAAAAGGTCAGAAAGTAACTACAGCAACATCTTACTGTTAGCCAACACAACTAGAACTTGATCACAGCTCTGCGACAAGCATTATGAATCACATTCAACATTTAGTATGCATACAATGGCAGTGAACAAACAGCAAAAATCCCTTGCCTTCATGGAGCTTACATTCTAGTGAAAACATCATCAAAACACTTACTTTATATTCCCACAGAGAATTTTGCAGTATGTTTGAGACTGAAGAGTGGACAACATTTAGCAGAGTTAGCTAATTTAATTATTCAGTGTTGAACATTTGCTATTAATAAACTGAATAAAAAGGAAACCATTATGATACATTGTTCAGGCTACATACAAAAAGCATGAATATCTGAGTACCTACTATGTGCCAGCATGTCACAATGGCTTCCTTTTTAATTGACTTGTATCACCAGGACATTGCAGTTAGACTGTGTAAAAAGACATGTAATGAGAAAACTTGGAAATTAGTATTAGTGTTTGTTTTCTATGTTATAGGAAACTCTTCCAATTCAACAGGCTATTCAAAAAAATTGTCTAAATTTGGGTGACCACTAGTTTCTACCTGTAAGCAAGACATTCTTTCTGCCAGTTCCAGACTGTAGAACTATGTGCTATAGCTAGGCTTCTGCTGGGATATTTTTTCATCTGGAGACTAACATAACAACCAATATGACTACAAAAATGGTATTAACAAACAAAGGTGTTAAAAGAGGACTGAGCGGTTTTCATAACAGTGAACAAATATATCAAATAATTATCAATTTCTGGTTTTAATATTATATTAATCAACTAACAAGTCATAAAGTAGTTAAAAGAATAAATTCCTAACAGGTTTCCAAATCTGAATTTTATTTGCCACCTATTATATATGAGATAAAAGAATCATAAAAATATATTGTATATCCATACAGTGGAGTATTACTTAGCCAGAAAAAAGAATGAAGTACTGATACATGCTACAACATGCATGAACCTTGAAAAACATGCTAGTGAAAGAAGCCAGATACAAAACACCACAGGTTACATGATTCCCTTTATATGGAATGGCCAGAATAGGTAAATCTATAGAAACAGAAAGTAGGTTAGTGGTTGTCAGGAGTAAAATAAAGCATAAAAATCTTCCTACTGAAAATGCTGGCAATTCAATATGACATCAACTTACCAGTTCAAGTTTTGCCACTGTTTCTTCAAGATCCCGCATTTCAGAGAGCTTTCTTTTAATCTCTTTCTAGGAATAAAAAGCCTGTTAGGTAAACACCTAAAAGTCTAAGAATACTTATCACTAAGTCATAATAAGACCAAGTAATTTTTTGAGCAACTTATGTTCCCTCTCACCAGTGAGGTCTGAGGCTTTAGCCCTAACACCCAATTTCAATAAAGAAGAGGCAAAATTGAGGATTCTCTTTAATCTTTTGCTATCCTGAATGCCTACAGAAGCATATTTGTGACATCTGAAGGAAGAGGGACACTTGAAAATCTTGCAGGAATTTCCATGAGGCAATATTTTATGGCACTGTCATTTCCTGATTTTCTATCCTACTTGCTTTCTCGTCACCTGCTTTTACCAACCTGGATCCTCTATACTACAACTGAGAGAGCAGAATGCCAGGATCGAAGTATTATACCCCAGTAAGAATCTTTTGTTGAGCCAAGTTGTCATTTCTGAGCATTGCCAATGGGACGTGAGAAGCCACGTTCAGTACGCAGTGTGCATGAGCACAGATGCAAAAGGAGGTGGAAAAAGAGAGGGATGAGACACAGGAATGGTGCAGTGAAACTAAACCCACAAAAGTAGAATTAAAATTGCACTAATTATGTACTTTTTCAAGACTGTTTTGGTGATCTAGGGTCCCTTTGAGATTCCATATGAATTTTAGAATTTTTTTTCTATTTCTGCTGAAATTCCATTGGGATTTTGACAGGGATTGCACTGAATCTGTGTAGGGACACTTTAACAATATTAAGTCTTGCAATCCATGAACACAGTATGTCTTTCCATTTATTTGTGTCTTCTTTAACTTCTTTCAGCAATGTTTTGTAGTTTTCAACTATATGTCAGTTTTTTACCTCATTAGTTTATTCCTCAGTATTTTATTCTTCTTGATGCTACTATAAATGGGATTATTTTCTTAATGTTCTTTTTGGACTGTTAATTCTTAGTGTACAGAAATGCACCTGACTTTTGTGTGTTGATTTTGTATGCTACACTTTGCTGAACTGATTTATCAGTTCTCATTTTTGTGGAATCTTTAGGGTTTTCTACATACAAGGTCATGTCATCAATGAAAAGAAATAATTTTACTCTTTCTTGCAATTTGCATGCCTTTTATTTCATTTTCTTGCCTAACTGCTCTGGCTAGGACTGCCAGTAAGTACTCAGTTGAACAGAAGTGGCAAGAGTGGGCATCCTTATACTTTCAGTCTTTTACTGTTGAGTATAATGTTTGCTGTAGGCTTTTCACATACAGTTTTTATTATATTGAGACAGTTTCCTTCTATTCTACTTATTAGTAGAAATGACACCATACAAAATCAATTCAGTGATGCAGAGCAATGGTCTTCAAACTAGATTATACCCACTACTGGGATAACATGAAGATTTTCCAAGTATGATATAAAACAATGATACGCATAGAGTTTTAAGCAATCAATATGTGGATTCTTAATTTGCATATACAGTGCTTCTTAAAAATGATCTGCCTAAGAACCTGCTTGTGGACTAGGTAACGTGAGTTCTACACTCTCACCCTCCCTTTCACAGCTGCCTTTCTCTCACTGTTCAAAGAAAGGCATGCATATCTCACCAATGTCACGAAGGCACAATGTCTCAAGATGTAACAAACTTTTGGAGCACCAAATAAAAAGATAATCTGAAATGTTGGGGCTGGCCACAGGCTTGAAATAAGACACTATTTCTCCCATTATGCTTCATTAAGAGATGTATTTCTAATAAAATTTTACTTTTTAAATTTAGTAAGTATTTGTCAATATTTGTCATATATTTATAACTTTATTAATATTATTGATATTAATAATTATGATAATACTATTCAGAGAAAAATGTTAACACTTTGAAACTTACAGTCGCAGGAAATTTTTAAAATAAGAAATTTCAATTCATATACTTTTTTATTGTTGATGTATGATAGCATGATCATAAAAAGACATTCAAGGCCAGGCGCAGTGGCTCTCACCTGTAATCCTAGCACTCTGGGAGGCTAAGGTGGGAGGATTGCTTGAGGTCAGGAATTCAAGATCAGCCTGAGCAAGAGCAAGACCTTGTCTCTACTAAAAATAGAAAAAAATTAGCTGGGCATGATGATGCCCACCTGTAATCCCAGCCACTTGGGAGGCTGAGGCAGGAGGATCACTTGAGCCCAGGAGTTTGAGGGTGCAGTGAGCTATGATGATGCCACTGCACTCTAGCCAGGGCAAGACAGTGAGACTGTCTCAAAAAAAAAAAAAAAAAAAAGACATTCGAGTTATAGTAGGATAAAGTTTTGTTGGGGTTTCAAGAAGAAAGGGTGATTTAGATTTCATTGGCTATAATTAAAAGAATGATGAGACAATTCTATTTTAAGAGAGCAATATGTTTAATAGAGTAGAAATATCATCCTTTCCAACTATTTAAACTTAGAAATAAAAAATGTTACCTACCAACTTAAAAATGTGCAAGGACATACATAGTTTTAAAAACATCTTTAAAGGATTCTTGAGCAAAAAATGACATATGGAACAAACTTCAGAAGCTCTCTCACAATGCAGAGATAAAAGGACAGAGATGAAAATCTTGAAGAAAATCAGAAGAGAGTTTGGAGATCTATCCAAAGAATAAGTTTGCTTCAGAAAGACACACAAACAACTAGAACAGATATAATCGGAGGGTATAAACAACACTTAAGAAAACGTTCAATTACCAAAACAAAAACAAAAAATCCAAGAAATAAACCAACAACCTGAGTACAGATATCAAAAGGGGTTACACTCACTACATTCTCAGAGAATTAATGAATACTCCCACAACCTACGTATCATTACCTTTGCTTCCCCAAGTTCTTTATCAGCAGTCTCGAGGACTTCTTCCTTATGTCTTTCCAATTGCTGTGCTAACTGGTCGATTTCAGTTAATTCTTGGCAGAGTTTTTCATTTTTGTTACTTAAATTAACAACTTCAGATGTCACCGTTTCCTTGGTTGCCATAAGCTCTTGTATATGCTTCTCCAGGTCTTTATTAGCTTGCTGAAGAATGTCAACCTATATTGAATTTGTAATTCATAATGTATGTAAATTGGAAAATTATCCTAATTACTAACTTTCAAAATAATATTTTAAAAAAAACCATATTTCAAAAGATACTTAAAATTAAAACCACAGCTATCTTATGTTTGCAAACTTACATTGTTTTTATTTGCAAAACTGACAATGTGTGGTTTAATGAAAATATATATCCACTGGCTTTGATTTTCAAGCACAGAAAGGATAAGAAATTTATATGAACTTTTCCCCAACACAGAGTTGCAACACTATGACAAAAATATCACGATGATGATAATATTACTCTAGACTGTGTTGTCCAATATAGCAGCTAGGAGCACCCACATGTGGCTGCTGATTACTTGAAATGTGGCCAGTCCACATTGAGATGTGCTATAAGTGTAAAATATACACAGGATTTCAAAGACGATACAAAGGAAAAAATATGTATATAAAACTATCACTTGTTGAAATGATAATATTTTGGATATACTGGGATAAATATATTATTACAATTTTACCTCTGTTTTTAGTTTTTAAAAATCTAGCTACTAGAAAAATTTTAATTATATATATGGCTCATCATATTTCTATTGGACGGCACTGTTCTAAGAGCTACTATTGATATTTTTTACTTACTCTATTCTGTTTGCAGCCCAGGCAGCTCTGACATACCTAAATTTCTAAAGTTCATGTATCATGCTTTACGGAACTCTCCTGCTCTTTCATCCATGGCAAGGGAATTCACTATGTAAGCAGATAAAAGCTAGGTGTTTACTTTTCATATATATTTTTAAATCATCTTTTTTACATTATAAAAGAAATACAAAGTCATAAAACTTTTGAAAACGAAGAAAATCATAAAGAAGACTATCCCATCACACAAAAATAAGCTTTGTTAGTATATTTGGTATATCCCCTTTCAGTGTTTTCTCAGTGTTTCCAAGTACATATATACATTTTCTTAAAGGCAAATTGAAGATCACATTGTGCCCATAGTTTATTCTCTTCTTTCAAATTTTTAACAGTATGGTGTGTCTTAATTCTGGCCTCATTAAATATTCTTTAAAAACATGATTTTTCAACAGCTGTACCCTATTTTTTGAACACTTTGGCTCTTTCAAATTTTTCCTACTGCAAATAATACCTCAGTGAAAAACTCATCCCTTTTACAAACCCACAGACCATTAAGGATTGTATACACTCAGTGCAACAGATATAAAAGCCATTACCTGAATATTTAAATGCGCAATAAGCTTTTCATTGGCTTTGTTTCTGGACTCCAGAGAGAGGACATCAGGGGAGCGACCACCATCCAAAGCAACTGACAGTCGTTCTATCTCTCGTTCTCTGAGCTCAATCTGAAGACATAAAGTCATGCTATCATTTTTAAAAATCTGGTTTTGAACCAAATGATTAAAACTGCACAAACGTTTATTTGGACATACTTTTTTCTTATCTCCTACAATGTACTTAAAAGAGATTAACACTCACATTTGTACCCACACATACATGCACATATGCAAAGCAAAAATAACACAGAAAATGTCTATATAAGTATTATCAATACAGCTTTCCTACATATTTTATTGACTAGATTCTTCGTAATTTAATTTTTGGATTTTTTCCCTTCTCTAACAATCAGGCAATGTTTATATAAAAAGGAACTTGCTAGCAGATCACATACATGCTCAAGGACTGGAACTAAATCTGAACTACTTCAATGCCTGGTGGAATAAATGTGGAATAAACAAATGCATATAATACGCTAGGAAGAGTGAGTTGCTACTGCACCTCAATATTAAAAAGAACAAGAAACTGAGGTGAATTTAATTAATTATTATTTAGAAA
This sequence comes from Indri indri, assembly GCA_004363605.1. Lineage (NCBI taxonomy): Eukaryota > Metazoa > Chordata > Mammalia > Primates > Indriidae > Indri > Indri indri. Next base: position 4,648 of record RJWJ010039870.1, on the reverse strand, counting down.
ACAGACATAAAATCAAAAAGATCACTATTAACTATGAATTGACTGATTCGCATGCAAGAATTTGGAAAAACCCACACTTTCAAGTTTTGGTTTTCTTTCCTAAAAAAAACAAAAACTGAAAATAAAAACCAGTCAATTCAACAAACAATTAATGAGCACAGAACTAGACCATGAATAAAACATGGTCCTTGACTTTCAGAAGCATGCAGCTTTAAAGGAAAAATGATCAATAGAAAGTAAAACAAAAATTGTTATGTAATATGGTATTCAATGACAGAATAAAAGAAATAGGGATAGGGCACCAAAGTATTATAGTTAAGGGAATGAAGCGATTTACTCTGAATGGTACGTCTGTGCGTGCAGAAATTCGTAGAGCCCTTATCAAATAAGTAAGCCCAAAAGGTTATAAATGATGCTATAAAGAGAAGAAAAGAGGGTGTTCCAGGCAGTGACACAAAAGCATAAAACAACATGGTATGTTTGAGGCAGCAGAAATGGCTCAGTATGACTGGACTGTCATGTGCAAGGAAACTAGTGGCTGAAGATGAGTCTGAAGAATCAGGCAGGAACTAATCATGATTACTCGGGACTGAAGGACGAATTTGACAGGAATAAAAATATCTAAGGCAGGGAGACCTACTGCAGGAATGTAGGAGAGACACTGAAGGCCTAAAATGAAACCCCGTTACAGGTTAGAACAGAAGCAGTAAGTTTAAGAAGTCCTTAGGCAGGGGAACTGACAGAGGTTGGTGTGCGGTGGGTAAAGGCAAGAGAACGGGATGTGTTACAGGAAGACCGCAGAACGAGGACTTGGGCAGATGGCGAGGCCACCTACCAAAGTAGGGAATGCAGGCGTTAAAACAGACGTGAGGCAGAAGGTAAGTTCCGTACCAGGCATGTCAAAAAGACCGAATCCAAGTGTAAACGCGCGGTGTGAAGTTGGGTATATGGGTCTGGAGCTCAGCACAGAGGTTTGAGCCAGAGGCATCAAGGAGTCATAAATAAACAGGCAATATTCTAAACCAAGAGAGCAGAGAACACTTGAGGATAGGAAGAAGAGAAGAGATCGAAGACAGAATCCTGGAAAACAGTAATATTTCAGGGAGAAGGCAGGTGAAAAAAGCAAAAATAAATTATGAGAGGATTAAAGAAAAAAAAGGAAAACTGGAAGAAAATTAAGACATTAAAGAGTTTCAAAGAAAAATTAACAATAATGTCATATACCACAGAGTGGGTCAAGAAAATAAAGACTTGAAGTATCCTTTTGGATGTAGTGATTAATTTCACCGATGCCATTAATTAGACCAATTCATGTAGTCGGGGGCAGAAGGCAGACTACAAGAGTTAAGGAGTAAGGAAGTTGAGACAGAAATGGAAACACTAAGAAACTCTTAAGAGAAGTTTGCATAAGGGAGAAGGAGACGGTGTTAGCAAGAAGGAAAAGCAGTTCAAAGAAATTTTTTTTTTAGGGATGTTAGCAATGACAACGGCAGTACCTCCTTACAGGAATGTTGAGAAGATTAAAAGAATTAATTATAAAGTGATTATATAAGTGTTTGTTGGCCAGGCATGGTGGCTCACACCTGCAATCCTAGCACTTTTGGAGGCTGAGGCAGGAAGATCACTTGAAGCCAGGAGTTAGAGACCAGCCCAAGTAAGACCAAGACCCCATCTCTACAAAAAATAGAAAAATTAGACGGGCATGGTAGCGCATGCCTATAGTCCCAGCTACTCAGGAGGCTGAGGTAGGAGGATCACCTGAGCCCAGGAGTTTAAGGCTGCAGTGAGCTATGATGACACCATTGCACTCTAGCCCAGGTGACAGAGTGAGACCATTTCAAAAAAAAAAAAAAAACGAAGTGTTTGTTAAAGAAAGGAAGAATAATTGCTTAAAGTCTTAGGCATGGTGGTACACGCCATAGTCCCCAGCTACTCAGGAGGGAGGCTAATATTGGAGAATCGCTCGAGCCCAGGAGTTTGAGTCCAGCCTGGGTAATACAGCAAGACCCCATCTCTCAAAAATAATAATAATAATGAGGCCAAGAGCACAGGTAATTTAGCCTTCAACACCCTACTCATTAAGTCTTAAGCAAGCCTGAGTGTAAATACTGCTAAAGATAGAGACAGTTAAGACAGGGTGATATCCTGAGAAGGGAAGTATTATAAGCTGGGGAAAGATCTTGAAGAGAGAAAAATTGGGAATATGTGCTGAGAAAAACAGAATAAACGCAAGCAAAATAGTAACAAAAACTGACAAGCGGCAGAGCAGGTTGAACTAAGATTGGTAACCACAATAAATTGCTGGTTTCAATCAGAGTAATCAAGCTGTTTGTTCCAAACACCTCAGCCACCTCACAGAGATGGTAAAGACTGGCCAGTTTATGTTCATAAAGTACTTGGAAAAAAATGTGATGCACATATGATTATAAACTGAGAAATACCAATAACATTCAACTTGAGCATATTGGATATTTTCACCATCTCGTCATAAAGTTTTTTCGTTGTCATTACAATATCTTTTGTCTTAACTCCATTTTTATCCATATAATCTTCAAAGTACTTTACAAACTTAACAGTTATACCAACAAGTAAGTTACACCTTTATTTGTATGTACAGATCACTTCACTCCAAAAAAAAATGCAGTAATGTGGAGAAAATGAAAAACGTGTTACCCAGTTTAAACTCCAGGAAGCATCTTAAGAAAGAAATCCTGTAATTACTCAAATTACAATTTAGCCAAACACCAACAGAAAGGATGAAAGAACAAAGCTTGCTACGGTTATGACACAACTCTGCATCTATTAATGCCCTTGCTGATGCAGAAAGCTGTTTTATGCTTGCCGACAAAACACAAATACGGCAACACAGAAGAATAACTTTCAAAGAGATTTATGTTCAAAATGACAAAATCTATAATAAGACTTTAAAAACCATAAAACTATAATTATAAAACATAGCACACTTCAGTAAAATACCTCCTGAGACGGAAAGAGTAATATGGTTATAAAATTATATTTGGGGAGACAGGTGATTCACCTCAAAGAAAAAACATAAAGACAAAACAAAACAAAAAATTACTTCATCTCAAGGAATAATGAAGGGAATGGCCTAAGTGTTCTAAAGCCACCTAAGCCATTCTGGCTATTAACTCTATTAACAAATGGATTAAAAAAAAAAGACAAAAGCTGTAAAAAGACTCAGTATCAATGATATGAAATGCAATCCAATTCTATCTGCAATCACAGCATAACAATCTCGATCCCTCCTATACACGTAAATAAAAATCCTACCTGCTTGCTATAATCTCTCACTCCACTTTCCATCACTGCTAACTTCTCTTGTAACTGATGGACTTCCTGTTGAAGTTCTTGAATCCTGAAACATATTCACAACTAAAGCCAATATAATTTTGTTAAGAAATACAAAATAACAAGAAAGGAAACTAGATGAGATGTGTTCTTTTATAAATTTCATCCTTTCTCCTTCTCAGTGAGGTGTGAGGTACTGTGCCAAAGGGCCCCAAAGTCAACATAAACCACAGCACATCACAGTGGAGAGTCAATTTTATAAGAATAGATAAAAACTAGGTGGTAAGTAATCTGAAACTCAGATACACTACGCAGTAAAACACATCATTATTGCATTTTGATCCTCAGGACAACTCTTGGAGGTACTGCTGCCAATTCTTAAGTTCAGGAAACTGAAGGTCTAGCCCAAATTCACAACATTAAGTGAAGTAAGAAACTAAAAGTGTTTTCTGGCCCTAAATAACCTTGTATTGTCTAAATAACTACTCTGCAACCCTAAAGAGAAGGAAAATATGGAAAAATACTGTAATTTTCCAAATAACTACAGCAAAAAACCTCTTCCTGCTGGAACTTGTTAATTCTAACAGAATCAAGATTTTGTCCAAACTATGTGAATTCTGCAATTACTCAAATATTTTTGTATTACATCGATATGACATAATCCACTTTCATTACTGGAAAGATATATCCTGAAGCCAGGTCTGCCTTTAAAAGAGATTTTCCATGGACTGGAATAAATGAGGCTGGATACAGCTTGCCCGTGCTGTTACCAGAACCAAAGTTTTCACTAATCTAGGTTTAGGAAAAGAGTATGTAAGCAACTGCACTCATATAAATGCATGAATGACTGAATACAAACAAAATGTGCATGTGTAAACTAAAGTGAACAAGACAATCAAAAGAGACTAATGTCGGCTATGCAGCCCAATTAACTCCTTAAATAACAGTAACACATTGTCTGAAAGATCCTAGACTATAACTTTAACAAAAGAATAAAACAAAATATTTCATGGTTAAGGTCAGATCAGTATATAAATGCAGGTACATGACATAGTGTGAGAATAACTAAGCAAAGAGAACCTAATCAGAATCTCTTTATTTTAGAGTATTATACTGAGATAATAAACTGAAAAAATTCCCTTATATTCTCTGCAAAATAAAGTTATCTGCATCAACCAATTCCACTAGCACATTCCACAGTTTGAAATGCCTCCCCAGCTATCACCACAGAGAACATCACTAGTGCTTGCTCACTCCTTTGAATCCCTTTTCACTTTCTTAATGGCATTTGTGTTATTTCTCTTGTCTCAACTCCACTGCTGGACTGCAAGCTTCTCAC
>RJWJ010039869.1:0-14257 GCA_004363605.1 Indri indri | reverse complement strand
GATGGCCTTCTGTTCCTGGGAGCAGGAGGTGATGTTCTCTGAGCCACGGGAGGTCAACGGATGGAAATGAGGTGCTGAGACAGGAGGGGGGTGGACACTTTGTCATTGTTACTGAGCACTTACTTTGTGCCACACACAACTCCCACCAGCACGCAATGCGGGTGCTGTTATTATAAGGAAGTCAGTGGCCAGAGATGTTCAAGCATTTATTGAAGGCCAGACGGCCAAGAAGTGGCAAAACTGAGCGTCACAGTGGGTCTGTCTGAGTTTGGAGGTGAGTTAGACACTGTGATGTTGTGGGGAGGAGGCTTGGCCGGGAGTCAGCCAAGCTGGGTTCTGATCCTGGCTCTGCCCCTGAACTGTGGCTGTGTGACCTTGGACAGGGAGCTTCCTCAGTTTCCCCATTTGACAGCAGAGGGATTGGACTAGCACACTCTCTAAGGATCCTCCGGCTTTAAGGGTCTATGTATAGACTTTCCCCGGGACTAGTGCTTTTTAAAAACCATTTGCAAGAACCCACATATGCGCAAGCCCAGCCTCATGTCTAAACGGAGTGGGCGGCAGCCTGTATGGTGTGAATGGTGGCTGCTGGGAAGGGCCCTGCCCAAAATATTGCAGTCGCTCACCCGCTGCCAATGCGCTTGGAGTCCACCGTCCCAGAGTCGGGCCTGCGCAGAGTCCCTGCGTCAAAATGCCAGTGCCTCAAGGAGGCCCAGGAGGTTACGTCCTTTCCTTCTGGGAGGAAGGAGATTTTTGTTTTGATGGATGTTGAAGCCGCTTTGCATTTCCTGAGTTCAAGATAATTCTCCCGAGAGTGAGGACAGGCTGCCCGGGGCCAGCCGGGAGAGCAGAGCCTCACTTCCGTTAAGTGGGGGGAGGGAAGTGGGGAGGGCCGCAGAGGGTGCTTGCTCCTCCATGAAGCACCCTTGCCTTTGGCTCCAGATGGACCTGGGTTTGAATCCTGGCAGTGGGGTGACCTTTTGGGATAGGCTCTGCCTTCCTCCCTCCCGGAGTCAAGTGCCCACTTCCCTGGTGCTCAGCACGCAGGGGCTGGTGGGACGTCTTCCTCTGGAAGAGGTAGGCTCCGGCCCAGCAGCAGCCCCGCCAGGTGGCACATTCCCCGGAGGGGCCCGGAGGCTGGTGCCCAGGGGGTGCCACCGCCTCTCCCCTGCTTCTCCCGGCAAGCCCGTCTCTGCACCCCTCCCTTCCCTTTCAGCAGCCGGAAGCTGATGGACAGGAAGCTGTCATCCTCTCCCCACCCCCCAACACTGCCACGGTGTCCCTCACCCCTGCCCCCTCCTGGCTCTGGGTAGCCGTGAACCTCCTCCTGATGAGGGGACACTCTGAACTGTCTGGCCCCTCGGAACTGAGAATGCCAGTGCTCTGCTGGGCAGGCAGGATGATGGGGGAGGCGCCTGGCACGTGAACAGTACCCGACACACAGTAGGTGCTCAGTAAACATGTGTTGAATGAATGAATGGGTGCTTGATGCATGCTGGTGACACCCCAACCTTTTCTGTCTTCAAGGTCCCTGCATTTATGAGCTCAAGATGAACATGGGGGTGGCAGCCACATGATGAGCTATGCTTGTCGCTGGGCTCATTATCCCTCTCTTGTAACCCATTCGTGCAGACCTGGAGACCTCAACAGAGGGCCGTGGTCACAGAGCCATGAAATGGTGAGACTGCAGGGGACATTGCCTGGCACGAGGCAGGGGCTTAACCGATCGTGCCATACTCAGAATAACACCAAAGTCCTTCCTGGGCTCCTCTGGCCTCTGTGAGATCTATCTGGCTCCTGCCCCCGCCCAGCTCCTGGCCCATCTCCCACTACCTGCGGGCTCACTCACTCCACCTTGGCTGCACCTGGCTTGCTCTTCCTGGAACATGCCAGACACCTCCTGCCTCAGGCTGTACCTCCTACAGCTCCCCACCTCTGGAAAGGTCTTCCCAGACATCTGCTGAGAGTATTCCCCTGCGTCCTTCAACGCCCTTCGTGTCACCTCGGCAGAGGAGCCTCCCTCGACCACCTTAGCTAAAATAGCACCCACGTTCCCATCCCCCATAGCGCTTACTTCCCTCACGGTACCTTACGTGTATTCGCTTATTGTGAAAGTCTAGTTGCCCACGTGACCATTTTCACAACACAGTTTTATTTGCCACTATATCCCTAGCACTAAGAACAGTGCCTGACACACAGTAGGTGCTCAGTAAACAAGTGTCGAATGAATGAATGGATTAATGAATGGATACATATTGGATGAGGTCATTAATCCAGGCTCAGTGTTTCCTAACACAAGTTCTCCAGGTCTCTAGTGGGTGCCAAGGGCTGTCCGGGGATTCTGCAGCTATCCTTGGCGCTCAGAAAGAGCAGCCTACAAGGTCAAGCCTTCACCTGGAGTTAAACCCACATTGGCTGTAGCTTAATAAGTGACGTTTGTTCTGTAACAGTTCATTCAGACATTTACTGAGCACCTATTATATGCCAGGCACGACGCCAGGCATGAGGATTATGGTGCTGGGAGACACAAGCACGTCTGTGCCCTTTTGAAGCTCATGATGTCACCGGGGAGCTGACGACATTCAGAGTAGGGTCCTACGGCGCCTGCACCAGCAGCGTCTGGAAACAGTTCCATTCTGCGCTGAGAGCAAATCTGCCTTCTTGGGGATGTCACCCCTCATCCTCGTTCCACCCCAGCGTGGTCTTCCACCTTGAAAATGAGATGTTTGTATGACATGACCCTTAGGAGCCACCCAGCTCCCACGTTTCGTGGTTTCCTGGGAAGAGCACAGGGAGACAGAGGTGCGGGTGCTTCTGGTCTCGGGGGAGGGTGGGCTCGGAGGGCGGCTTAGCACTGCGATCGAGACGAGGACACACTGAGCTCCAGGCCGGGGAGACGGAGCCTGCCTGCTGTCCCGCGTGGGGAAGCACTCCTTTCCCTCTGCCAGCAGCCTGGCACAGCGCGCAAGGAGCTGCCTCCCTCGAGTGGCAGAAGCCAGGCTGAGTGCCAACCCGTTAGGAATAGCTTCACCGCTGCCCAGAGCCAGGAGGGGCCAGAGTGGGGGATGTGGCAGTGATGTCGGGTGGGGGCAGAGGATGACAGCTTCCCGTCCATCAGCCATCAGCCTCTGACAGGCTGCTGACAGGGAAGGGAGGGTGCAGCCACGGGCTTGCCAGGAGGAGCTGGGGGAGGGGAGGTGGCATTTTCTGGGCACCAGCCTCCAGGCCTCTCCTGAGAACACGCCCACCCCGTGGAGCTGTTGCCAGCTGCATCCCACCACCCCTGGAAGAAGACGTTCCAACAGCCTGCGCACGCTGAGTCCCAAAGTGAGGGATTTGGCTTGGGAGGGAAGAAGCCAGAGCAAAGCTTGAAAGGAAGATACTTATGGGAAGAGTGGTGATGGTCTCTATAGAGCCCCCACCCCAAAGAAGCAGGAAGTACTTAAGTCAGACACCGGGAAGAACATCCTGGCAGCGCCAGTTGTCAAACAGGGAATTGTATTATATCAAAGAAGAGTGTGGAAACCTGCACGGAGGTTGTCATTTCTGACTCCTGAATCATCTGCATGAACTCTGATTCATTCATTCATTCATTCGTCCGTCTTTCTTTCCCTTACTGCGTGTGGGGGCCAAGCCCTGACCAAGACACGCACCCGCTAACTACAACACACGCTGGAGGTTGCTGGTGCCATCGTAGAGGTACCAACAGGAGATTAGAAGAGAGAGATAACACTTGGGGCTAGGTGGTCACAGAAGTTTCCCCGCAGGAGGTGGCATCTGAACCTTGTATTATATAGTATCTCAAGGTACTCAGGAAGAAAGGGCAGTGTGGACAAAAACCCAGAGGTGGGACAGCGCAAGGCCCAGGCAGAAGCGGCAGCCCACCGTTTGGCTGTGCCCTGTGGTGGCCACAGAGGCACAGGAAGCCTGGGTCACCTGACCCATGTATGGCTAATCTGTATAGCCCATTTTCCTGGCTACGTGATTGGTTCCAGAGTGGCATGTGACCCAAGATGGTCCAATGAGAATCTGCCATGGGACTTTTGCTGGAATCACCCCCACTTGTGTGTCATTTACAACCAAAGGACTTACTTCTGCAGAGCCTAAGATGGAGAGCTACGAAGAGTGGGAATCACGGAGTAATGTGGGCTCAAGCCCCAGCTCCGTCCCCCACTTAGCATGTGGGCTTGGCACGTTACTGCCTCCCTCGGGGTCTCTGTTTCCATTTTTGTAGAATAAGGAACTCAAAGTCAATAACCTGGGAGGTGCTACTGACTTTTCCACTCTGGCCTTTTATATCTCTTATGCCCCACTCCTGTCCCTCCTGGATGCCACCATCTCATGCGTGTGCGTGTGTGTGGGGGGGTGGTTCTGCTGAATGTCTGAGCATGTGAGAACAAGAACATCCAACACTGTTATCTGCAGGTTCAGGGCCCCTCCGCGCTGAGCCTCTGCCATTTTAACAAGACTGGGGACAAATCGATGAGGCTCTGCATATAGAAAGAAGCTAAAACCCTGCCGGGCGGCACTCCCCTTCCCACGTGATGGAGGCTCCTAGAGCACGGGCCGTCTGTCTGTCACTCTGCACAGCCCTGCTCGAGCCCGGGATGCGGAGGTTCCAGGGCTCTGTACCCCCACACTCCCCCGGCATCTCCCCGTCTCCTCTCTGTTCTCCATAAGACTCGGGAAGTTCATTATTTCCCTGACTGGCTTTTCTGGTGAGACTCAAATTAATTTTCCATCTCTCTTCCTCTCCCAAGCCTCGCAATCATTAAATGCCAGGGAAAGTTAAATAAACAGCTGATTTACAGAAGCATTTTCTTTCTTCCTTTCTTTTTTTAAAAGCAAGAGCCTCTATTAATCAGTTGTGCTGAGAGCGGTTTGATTAAGCAGTTGGCGCACCCTTCAGACATGCGAGTGTGGGGTCAGAGGCCCAGAGACTGGCAAGAGCCTCCTAATCAGGGATAAAAATAACACAGGCCCTGCCCCCTCCCTGCTGCCCCTGCAGAGGGCCGGGGAAGGCCTTTTCTGCACCAGGGGATTAAGCAGGAGCCTGGCCCAGACCTGGGGTCTCTCCACCACCCTGAGCTGGAAGAGTTTAAAAAAGTATTTTCACATAACTCCACTACTGTGTAGAGACTCAGAGTGGGGAAGGGACCTGCCCTCGGGCCACACAGCAAGGTCGTGGAAGTGCTGGGATTAGAATCCTGAATTTCAGTTTGGGGCTAAGGGATGGAGAGGTTTCAAGATTTGAATGCCTTGAATAATCTGACAAAAACAGGCAAGCATGTCACGTATGCTGGCATCGTCAGAGGGTCACAAACAGAACATGCGCAGAAATGCTTTTGCACACGTTCGCACGTAGAGGCGCCCAGGTATGTGACCTGCCCATGAGCTGGCATCTGAGTCGCTTCTGTGATTAATCTCTGGGGAGCACAGTGATTTCACCATCTTTCTGGACTGGGCGGCCCCACCCACAACCTCTTCCCGGGTTGTCTCGGCTAGATGGAGGCCCTCTGACTGCCCACCTCCTGCCCCGCTCAACCTGGGGCTCCCGGGCCCTCAAACCCCATGTGCAGACTCATTGTGAAGCCGGCACATCACGCTGTGGGCAGAGTTCAATGAGCAGAGTCAACCACCCTGGGTTCTAGCCCTTTCTCTCCCCATCGATGGCCAGTGACTCTGGGCCCCTCGAAACTCACCATGGACAGGGAATCTCCCCCACTATAAAATGGGGACAGTTCTTACTTCGTAAGGCTGTGGTGGGGATTAAATAAAGAAGGTTTATGAAGCACCTGTTACTGGATTGGTTCAGCAAATGCCGTGTCGAAGGCCCTGTCCCCAGGGGTTCTCCATTTTGGTCTTTCTGCCTTGGTGCGTAGTAGCTGCTCAGTGAATGGAGGTGCTTGTCAGTATCATGTACCCACCGGGCATTGCCTCAGCACTTACCTTATGCCAGGTGTTGCGGCAGGTTCAGGTTGAGACACAAACAGCCAGACTAACGTGGCCGAGTGTCTCCAGGGAGGAGCACCAGAGTGGTAGTTGAGACATAATATAAGTTCTTCTAAATGACACAAAAAAAATGCTGTTAAAGACGAAACAGTACTCACGACAATAGAGTTCACATATCTGGGCACTTACTGTGCGCCTGGGGGACTGTGTTAAATGCTTTGACTCTTTGCCTTAATAGATTTTCACAGTGACTCTATGAGGTGAGTACCACTATTTCCACCATTTTACGGATCAGAATACTGAGGCAGAGAGAGGGTTAGTAACTTACCTGAGGTCACACAGCTGCTGGGTGGTGAAAAGGGCAGAGAAAGCCCAGAGGGAGAGTTACTAACTCCTACAGGGGAGTCAGGGACATCTCTGAAAGGGAGAGCTTTGAGGTGGGCCTTGAATCCTGAGACCCCCACCCCTTGTTTCCTGGTCATCGATGTCAGCCCCATCCTCTCCCTCCTCCTCCAGGGAGCCAGCCTGTGCTTGACGCCGAAGGGGCAGTCACATGGCTGTGCCAGGCCCAGCTGATTGCACTGGGTGCGCACCAGACTCAAGGATTTAAGCTCGCATAACCGTAGAACAGGAGTCATGGTGGCCCCAGACCGGGAGGTCGAGGCGGGGCTGTGCGCAGGAGAGAAGGGGAGTAGGTCAGACGCAGAAGGCAGCCGGGCTTGGGGGTGGGCAGAAAGGGAGAGAACGTGTCTGCTTCGGATCCGATCCCGTGTCTGAGTGCCAGAGGCCCAGCCACTCTTCCAGCTTCTGGGGATTCGACAATCAAACCCCCTTTACTCAAACCAAGCTAGTGTGACCACTGGGTTCTTGCCGTCAAACAATGCCAGCCTGGGACAGGTGAGTCGGCGGCGGCGTGCCAGCCGGAGCACACAGGACGGGAGCGGCCGGAGCAGAGGCCGGGACACCTGAGGCTGCACAAAGGGCGCCTGGAGCCGTGGAGGGGGGTGTTGGGAACAGACAGCACGAGGCCCTGAGGCCTCTGTGCCTTGGAGTTCGTGCGCAGATGTCAACGGGCCTGGCTGGTCGGTGAGGCAGCTGGGCCCTCCGCCTGTCGCAGAGGCCCCGTAACTCATTCTCAATCAGGGCCCGTCCCCGGCACGCAGGCAGAGTTAATTAAACATAGCCTTCCCTTCAGCAAGGAAATGAAAAGCAACCTCCTGATAGAACAATTAGTATTTACAGCCCCGCCCCCTCTTCCTTCTCCGCCCCTCCTAGCATTGCCTTCGTTATCTCAGACTTGGAACCCACTCTGCCGCCACCCATAGATTAGCATCAAGAAGCCAGGAGGAAAGGAGGGGAGAAGGGACGTCCATGTATCCCTTTCTGGCCCCAACACTGGGGAGCGTCTGTGTTCAGTGGGTGAGAAGCCCGCCACCGAGCTGCTGGGAGCAGGTGTCTCCACCTCTCTGTTTTCTCACTTGTGTCACTGATAGCCCACCTCACACAGCTGTTGTCAGGGTCGAGTGTGATGTGTAAGTAAAGAGTCAGGCACAGTGCCTGGCACAGACACATCCTACCCATTCTCCTCTTACCCGCAAGGCAGGAAGGACCAGAGAGCTGGGCTCTGAAGCCAGCTGGGTCGCAGCCTTGCTGTGTGACATCAGACTGGCTGCTTGGCTTCTCTGGGCCTCTGTGGAAAGGAAGGCTCTGCCTGCCTCTCTGCACAGAGCACATTTCCCGGTGAGCTGGAGGGCAGGCGGCAGGAGCTTGCGCCCCACCCTCACTGGCTCCACAGCTCGCTTCTGCATGAGCTCAAGCCAGCGGGTTTTGACTCTCTGTGCTTCTCTTTCCTTGACTGTAAAATGGAGGGGACACCTCCCCTCCTTGAGGGGTCAGAGGAGTCAGTCCGTCTGAATGTTGCGATCAGTGCTGAGTGCGCGATCTGCCCTGGGGAGGTGTCAGCCACCACCCGCTGCTGCCTCCAGAGAGGACTGAAGCCAGACAGTGGAGCCTGTTCTTGGAGGATGAATCTGGAGTTTCCATCAGAAGTGATTCCGGAGAGGACAGTCCACTATCTTGGACAGCCATTTTCACGGCTAAGACTGTGAAGGGGTAGGTGACATCTTTGGTGCCTCAGTTTCCCCTTTGGTAAAACAGAGCGACTCAAGCCTGCTGTGCGGGGCCATCAGGAGGGTGAACCGGAAACCACGCGAGGCTCCCGCTGAGAGGCTCTCCCTGCCGTTTGCTGCCACCCTCGACTGATTAATGGGCCCCCATGACCCCGAACGTCTCCAGCAAACCAGAAACACTTGTTGAGCACCTGCTGTATACAGGCATCATGCCAGCCTCTGGGACTGGAGACAGAAGACAAACCTGGAACGGCCTGCTCTCAGGAGCAGAGGTGCAAACCCGACATACATTAAACCAAATGGTGGCTCCAGGCCCTGGAACATGATGGATCCTTCTTAGGGAGCAATAAATCTCGAGCAGAGTGGTGAGGTACAGATATAAACACTGGAGGAGCTGAGAAACAAGACAGGAGCTTCTGAGAATGGGAGGGCGCCGTTTCGCTCAGGGGTTGGCGCTGGCCCAGCCATTTTGATCGGGAAGTGCACTCTGGGGTCTAACCTGAATCCTTCCTGCTGCAAATGGGTCCTATTTCCCCCAATCCCATCATCCCAATAATGGATATTATGGCCTAGAAGCCAGCTGCCCTTAAACCTTGTTCAAAACCCACCTCAATTTGGTGAGAGGATCTTTTTGGTCTGAAAAATGCTGATGAGCAGAAGGCCCCTTCTGAACAGGCAGTGACAAAACAGTTTTCTTGGCTTGCTCCCCTGGGGGCTAAATGGCCCTCTCTCCCTTCTCCTGTCCTGGCCCGGCCCCGGCGTGTTTGCTTCTGGGTGGTAGGGAGGACTCTCCACTTCACAGTCACCCTGGGCTGCACTGCCCAGAAAGGCCCCCTCTCCCTGGCTCCGCTGGGCACCGCCCCCCCCTCCTGCCTTCGTTTCTGAGTCCGTCAGCAGGCTGGGCTGTGTGCCAGCTGGGCTCTGGAGCCAGACTACCAGCTGTGCCCTGTACTGTCTATGTGATTCGGGCAAGTGATTTTGCCTCCCTGGTGGCAGGACGGCCTTGCTAATCAACTATCTAACAGAGAACAATAAACTACCGAGCAGAAAGACAAAAAGGAGAAAACTCGCAGCACGTAATTGCCCCTTTGAGGGGAAAGGTCACAACACACAGCAGCCCCTTGTAAGATTAAACACCTGTGGCCTAACTCGTTGTTTCTAAAAGTTTGTTTTAACAGCCCTGAAGGGCCCTGAACAGACAGGAGGGGTGTGAGCTCTCCCCCCAGCCCCAGTTCTCGCCAGACCACGTTCCAAGGACTCCGATAAGCCGGCCTCACAGAGAAGAGAGAAAAAGGAAGAACAGACACAGCTGTTTCACAGCTGGCAGCTGGCAGCAATCACCTTTTCCCCTTTACGCCCCAGTAAAACCCCGAACCCCGTGTCCTCCCTGCCGGCACTTCTTTCTTTCTCTTGTGCCTTGACCTTCCCACCTTTGGGAAGTAAAATAAACTGTCTTTCTTTAAAACTATTCCAATCTTTGTGTTGAGAATTCTTTCTCATCTCGTGTTACAAGCTCCCACCCTAACACCTGGGCCTCGATTTCCTCCCCTGTTGAATGGGGATAGTAAAGGTGGTGCATTCAGTGAGGGATGCAGGAGTAGTAAAGGCTCTTGGACCACATCCAGGCACACGGCAGGTGCTTATTAGATGAGAGCTGTTATTATTGCTGTTCCCTGTCTCAGGGACTAGCTGAGAGTCCTCATCCCAGACCCCAGGGCTCTACCAGGCCCCGGCGCCGGACTCCAGGAAGAGCAGGGTGGGGCCGTGGGGATGACAACAACCAATGACTGTCGGTAGAGTGGCTTCTCTGTGCCATGCACCACTCTTGGCCCTGCAGACAGAGAAGCCAACAAGACCTGCATGGGCCCAGGCTTCACGAAGCTCACATACCAGTAGCAAGAGGAAATGGGCCGGGCACTGTGGCTCACACCTGTAATCCTAGCACTCTGGGAGGCTGAGGTGGGAGGACCGTTTGAGGCCAGGAGTTCAAGACCAGCCTGAGCAATAGACAGACCCTGTCTCTACTAAAAATAGAAAAATTAGCCAGGCGTGGTGGCGCATACCTATAGTCCCAGCTGCTCGGGATGCTGAGGCAGGAGGATCGCTTGAGCCAAGGAGTTAGAGGTTACAGTGAGCTATGATGACACCACTGTACTCCAGCCTGGGCAACAGAGCGAGACTCTGTCTCAAAAAAAAAAAAAGAGGAAGGGGACAGCTAGCACACAGCGTCCAGCCCAGACCCACTGCTTGCTCCACATATCACCGTCCCCCTCTCGGCAAAGTGGCCTTCTCTTGAGTGCGGCCTCTCTCCCCACACCAGAGACCTGGCTGCCTGCGGGCAGAGACCTGGCCCTGCTCGGTGCCGTACCCAGAGCGCACGGCATAGCGCCCGGCGCAGAGCAGGGCTCCATAAATGCTTGTTGAGTGAATGACGGCGGGATGGCCGCACTCTGTGGCCGGCCGTCCCCTGGCGGGGAGGCCCCACCTCCTCCCCTGGCTCCGAGACGCTCTGTCTCCCTGGCTGGCCCTTGCCTAGCTTTTGACTTGGGCCGAGGGGCGTGGCCGGGTGTTATCAAGGAAATGACATTGCCAGTTTTCAAAGGGGGAAAGCTGGGGCTCAGAGGAGGCTCAGATGAGCCTAAGGTCACACAGAGCAAGTGGCCTCCTGACACCCAGCCTGGGGTTCCGGCCTCCAGGGCAGGGCAGCCCTTGCATGGTGACACGACTTTGCGTCCCCTACACCCGGCTCCGTCCCACCCAGCCCTCCTCTCCCGACCCTACTCTGAGAGGCCTCAGCGCCTCTTAGGAGACCCCAGAAACTCTGCTTTATGGGCCCACGGTCCTGGAACACTAACGTGCAAAGATTTTTCCTTCTCCTGAGGAGCAGAAGATTCACAGCTTCTACCAAGTTCACGAGAGCAATGGGCGTCGCTTCCAGGAAGACGGATGACGTCTTTGCAACAGGGGCCGAGAGCCCAGAGGGTTTGCAACTTCCCTGGCAAAGGGTTCTTCTTGTTTAGAAATCACATTAGAGGTTTGAGAAAAATGCGTCCACTAGATAATGTGACACCCGGAGTTTCCGTGAGTCGAAGGAGCGGGGAGTTAATGTCATTCCGGCCACGCCATTTCTCCCCCGAGGAAGGCAGCGTGCGAGGTCAGACCTGCTCTCCGCACCAGGAATGTGCATTTGGTGAAGCCTCCACACAGCTCCAGGCCCCACAATCCACCAGACTCTTCTGAGGATTAAACAAATCGCTTCAGGCAAAGCGCTTGAAATAGCGGCCCGGACAGAGCAGGCTGCCAGTGCATGTGAGGCGTTTATTATCACTATCCACTGCGTGCACAGAACAGTAGTAAGGCAGTATGAGTAACATCTGAGTTCAGTAGACGGACCACACGGAGAACTAAGCCCTTTGGTCTCTGTCTCTTGGTGTCCTGCACCTTGCAGCTCATCGCATTTAAAAAGAAAAAGCACCAACAGCGGCAGCAACAACGAAAAAAAGCCCAGCCCAGAGAGAGGGCTCCGTGTCCCAGAGGGCTCTGAGCACATGCCCAGGAGGAAAACAGCCCAGAGGTGAAGCAGCGGCACCATCGCCGACTTCAAAAACCAGCTGCGTCACCGGCTGTGGAATGCCATGAGTCCCTGGGCACCGGGCCCGCAGCCCGTCACTGGGCTCGTGATGCTGTGTTGAAACATCATGGCGTGTGACGGGCGTGCACACCGGGAGCCAAGGGGCTGGTGCGCTCAGGAAACGTCCTCTCTGTGCCTTCGGCGCTTGGTCTGGTTGGGAGAGGCTGGAGCTGAGGCTCCTTCCCTGGCGTCCGGGGGGAGCGGCCACATCCCTCTGCAGGGGTCACAGCCACCCCCACTCTTTCTTTCTGCTCGTGCCTTTCGTCTGCTCTGGTGTCTTGCCCAGAAATGGCCTGGGAGAGAGGAAGCTGTCCCAGAAAGTGGGGGCTGAGTGTCCACTCCAGGCTTTTGTGCCACACGGACCCTTCCCGCACACCTGCACCCCTGCCAGGCTGGGAGAAACTCTTTGGGCCTCCAAGGTTCTCGGCAGGAGGCCGGGCCACAACAACAGTCCAAGCAATGACAACCGTCATGAGAGCAGCTTTCAGGAAGCGCCTACTATGCGTCAGGCACCTGAGTGCAGAATCTCTTTTGGTTCTTGTGGGAGGTGTGATGACTCCACTTTAGCGATGAGGAACCCGAGGCTCAAAGAGATAAAACAATTTGTCCCAAATCATAGTTTGAAAGAAGCAGAGTCAGGATTTGAACCCAACTGAGTTGAATCCCATCTTAACCACCGCACTGCCACATGCTTTATAAAATAGGGAATATTAGGCAGATTTAGTTTTCTTTTAATTAAGAGACCCACTCCCCAACTCCTCACTCCCCACTTTTTAAAACAGATTCCAAAGTTTCTCCATCTATTAATTTACCTGCTGCTATGAGAGGGGCTGGGAACCGTCCTTCGTATTTTAGCCACGATGCAGGTGAGGCTCAGAGGGGGGAGTGGCTGCCCGAGCCCCAGGCCAGGGACCCCACCTCCCGCCTCCCTTCCCTAGAGCGCTGGCTGAAAGGCGGCCGGGTCTCCGCGCGAAGCCACCCGGGTGCTCTGCCAACAGAAGGAAAGATTATCATAAACTCATTTCGCAAAGTATCATTCCCGTCTTTTCAGAGATTGGATTTGGGTCGTTAATAAGGGCAGCGTTCCCCAGCCTTCCGTCCCCACCTCCCGCTTGGGAGCTTCCTCCCCCTGCAGCAGTTTTTCCAAGTTGTTCATTGACTGCTGTGCACCCAGAAGGTATTTATATCAACCCTGCGTTTGGAAAGTCAGCAGCTTTGAAGTGTGGGTACACGCTGATGACCTGTCGGGGACCAGGTAGGATCTGGAAAACCTGCTCTGGGCGTCTCACCTCTCCACGACCCTGAGTGTGCAGGATGTGACCAGCTGCCTTGACCCGGAGCCCCACGGCAGGCGGGGTGGTGGCGGCAGCGTTGCCATTCCCGTGCTTAAAACCCTTCAGTGGCTCCCCTGTCTTCTAGACGCAGCCTTCTTCGTCCGTCCCTCCCTCCCTCCTTCCATCACCCGTCCACTCATCCATCCATCCATTCATCCATCCTCGCCTATCTTCATTCATTCATTTCATTAATTTATTTAATGACAGCCTACCTCATACTGTTCTAATTTACCTGTTTTCCAAAGCCCTTAGCACCTTTCAAAGCACCAGCACAGTTACCTACCGTCTGTCCACCTGTTATCATTGCTTAGTGTCCTCCTCTCTCCAACGCCATTCCTCCTGCCCTGCTAGAATAAAACAGCTGCAAGGGCAAGAATCTCGGTTTTATTTACCGGTATCCTAAGTGCCATCCAGCAGGCACTTAATAAGTATCCATTGAATGAATCGATGAACATGCACATAATACTAAAGAAAATGTAAATTTATAGGAATTAGGATAAAACCGGAGACTTCAAAGTGTATAAAGACATGCCATTGTCCAGGCCTCTACAGGCAATATTTCCTTCTCTCTGCCTTTAGCGCTTCTTACAGGGGAGAGTTTGAGAGTACAGGCCAGTAGGAAGAATTCAGACTTTTTAACTGGCATCCTGAGCTCTCCAACATCCAGCACCTGCCAGCCTCTCCTGTCGTCCTCTAACAAGCCCCCTGCCCCAAGCTGGAGTTGCCTGCATGTTCCAAACACACTGTCAGGTATCTTTTCGTACCCCAGGCCCTTTGCACATGCTCTTTCCCCTTCGGGAATGCACTTCACCCTCTTGTCCATCTGGAAAGCCTTCTGCCCATTATTTGAGATGGGGTTCAGATTGTACCTCCTTTGGGAAGTCTTCCTTGTCTTTTTTCTCCCAAGTTGGAGCAAAATTAGACTCAGAACCTTCACCTGTTACAATTCCTTCTACTGAAGAACGTTTCAGATGGTAAATTTGCTTATTTTTTGTCTGTCTCCCATGAAATCGGGGCTCTTTGGGGCCAGGAACTGGTGTCTCAGCACCTAGGACAGAGTGGTATTTGTGGAATCATTTTAATAACAATTATTTGTGAAATTATTATAATGATAGTGGCTACCTGCTAAGTACTGGTTACTGGTCTAAGTGTTTGGATATCAATGCTCATAGTAACTCTGTAAGGCAGGACTTATTATCATCCCAGTTTTA
>RJWJ010039868.1:0-14256 GCA_004363605.1 Indri indri | reverse complement strand
TACGGGAGAGGAGCTACTTGCCTTGGCTTGATTGTATTTTCATTATGGAGTTTTTAGCTCTGTTTTGTTTTAAACACAGGCTAGTTTGATCATAACAGCTAGTTAGTCTGAGTGTTATTGGGTGACTAACAATATCCTAACATTGCTGCATAACTCAACAACTTGACCTGAAGTGCAACATAATAGAATTTGTGTTGTACAACTTCTGAAAATAGGAGTGCTACTGTATCTAAGATGTATCTCATATCCGGGTTTTTAGTTTTTCTGATAGCAGTTCTCTGGAACCCCTTAATGTGGGCTTCCTAGCTGCTGTTTGTGTGTTTTTTTCCCTCTTGTTATTTTTAAAGGATGGGTGAGCTTAAGAAACTGTTGTTCTGATTCTACTTTGCACCTTTAAGTTGTGTTGATTGTGACCCAGTATGAGAAATGCCTTTTCTGTTTTAACTAAAGGAGCGGAGACTGGTGGATGATGTTAATCTAATGCTGGAACTTGACTAAGCCCTGGAGGGTAAGAGCCTCTGGCTCGGGTGGATATGTGTGCAGGGATTAGCCCTGTGGATTTAGGGCGAGTAAACACATCTGTGCGGCCGTCCCTTCTCCTCTCTGGAAATCGGATCTAAATGCAGCTGGTCGCAGGTCCCTGTGTGGGCTGCTAGCTTTGTGTTTGGCTTCTCCAGGTCCAATGGTCTTGTAGAATATTCTTTGCAGAGATGCCTGCTTAGGTAGAGAAATATTTTGCTTGTAGAAACTAAAGGTTTGGAATGAGGGGGGCTTTGTTCTTCGACCACCTCACGCCATCAGCCATCCTTTGTGTTTGCCAATTACTGACGGTTGATTTCCCGGACCTGGGGTTTAAAACCAAAACCCTCTGGAGCTTTGCCTGTCAGGAGATGAGATCCACATTCTATTTTTTTTTGGAAGCAGTTGTGTGTGTAGTATTGAATTTCACAAAGAGCTTTGTTATCCCGTGATTATGACTATTTGCACACTAAACCTGTCCATCGGGGTCCTGAGGGTGGCTTTTATCTTTGGCAATCTGTAACAAGACCAAGAGACATTCACTTCTCTGGGCTACACAGTGTAAGGCTCCAGACCTTTGCAAATTCAGAAGCAAAGCATTTGAAGCATCTACATTTGGTGGCTCCACTCATCAAAGATTGGAAAATTTTGGATATATGGCAAAAGTATATTTGTTCAGAGTGCATCAATTAAAATTTGTTGAAAAGACAATCAGTTTTCCAGATACGATGACAGTGAAATAAATATTTCGTGACTGTTTCACTTGGTAAGATGGTATAGTCTGTTTCTTTAAAAGCTTGCATTAATAATGTGCTCGCTGCATGCTTAAAATGCTCTAATTATGAATGAGTCTCATCCATTTATGAAAAAAGCTGGAGGTAAACTAGAACCTGGCAATATTATTGGCTTTTTGTTTGAATTCCCATAATTAGAAAATAATAAAACTGTATATCTTTTTAAATGTAGTCAATTTGACACTAATTTAATTCAGCTTCCAAATACTTAGAATTAGTGTGTGTCTGTTCTATTTGGCCATCTGCTATAAATAACCCAGAAGGATTGAGCCAAATACCCTTGCGTGCTCCTGTCTGGATTGTGACTTGTGTTTCCAGACTCTGTTGAAGATGCTAGCACGGTCCAGAGGGTGAGGGGCTCCTCTTTCACAGGTCAGGTGCCAGCAGGACACCCATTGCCACCGAAGGGGCTAACCCCAGCCCATCCAAATTTGCAAATCGTGGACTGAAGCGGTGGCTGTGGTTTGAGTTCTTTGTTGATGGTGGCTGATCTCATACCGCATACTTCCCTGGTTATCTGTGTGCCTACAGTTACAGGGTGGTGTCATGCTAAGACACAGAATGTGGGTTGCACATGCATGTGTGTGCCTGTGTGTGTGTGTGTGTGTGTGTGTGTGTGTGTGTTGAGAACAAGAAAACTCAGGTGGTGGGGCTGTTGATCATCTTACAAATTCCGTTCTACCCTGCTGCTTGTGTCTGCCAAAGCCAATATCTGCAGACAAAGAAAAGCAAAACGTTTTCCTTCCTTAGACATCTAAGGATATTTTTAGTTTCAGAAACTGTTGCCTTCAGGTGAACCACAGAAGCGCCCCACAGCATTTGAACCCTTCCCTCCCTGTGCTTCTCACACACTTTCTTCTTTCCCATTTCCCTGCCCGTGGAGGGGAGTCCGCGGGTGTTACTGGATCGAGGTTCTGGAGGAGGATGTGAACTTGGCTCTTTCGTTCACATCTCCACCTGCTGCTCCTCAGCCTCTCTTCCCCACAGAGGGTCAAGTTCAAAGGAGTTCTGGTCCTCAGATCCGAAGGGGACGCTCCCACCAAATATTTGCAGGGCATCCGCCGGGCTGCCTCCCAGCCTGGAGAAACTGGGTGAAAGGCGTAGAACGGTGGAACAAAACTCAGAAGAGTAAGGGCTTTTCTTAAAGTCAGGGATGGTCTTAAACGTGTTGAATGAATGGTTTGGTGATTATTAACACATACACATACTCAGCACTTACAGTTTTAAATGCTCAAGAATTTAAGCGCCGTGTACCTTGCGCTAGGATTGGGTTTAAGACGAGCCCAGAGGAGACAGTGTCACCGAGGAGAGAGATTCCTGCAAAGATGACTTACCAGGGGGACAGACTAAGAAAGTAAAATAAGGGCATTTGACAGGGGCAAGAGTGAGTCTGGGATGGGTAACACGCTGAGGATATCCGTTGGCGATTTGGGAAGCCTGGTTTGCGGAAGGTTTTAAGCTCATTAGGAAATAATGTGGTTTGAGACTGACCCTGAGCTTAATTTGCTTGAATGACATAACCTTTCAACCTGCCTTGACCCCGAATAGGATCTCGTCTTATTCTAGTTTAGCTAAAATATGCCCTGGGGTATCCAACAGTATTCCATGTTGCAGCCTGTAAATGCCATTCTGGTTAATTTAAGAAAAATATAATAAAGGGATTATTGGATGGATATTGTGGGTCTCAAGAATTGATGAGAGACAGGGGACTGGGCTTGGCAATGCAGGGTCTGACGGAGGCTGGACGCCGGGTGTGGATGCTCTCTCTCACCCACCAAGCAAATTTCTTGGATAATCTCCCCTGTTCTCGTTACACTCACAGAAGACGTGAAAGTCCCCAAGAAGCTCCCAGCGGCTCACATATCCACTGGCTGGCTGAGACCCGTACGGCCTCCACGAAGAGGGATGAGGTCCTTTAAGGACACATCCCATGGGACGGGGCGTCTCCCTCTCGGAGAAGTGGGTGCTGGTACAAAGAGGACGGATGTTGGTCTCTCCAAATCCCACCTTTGTCACCTTGTGGGGACCGGTGGAGTTACTTTGGAGAAAGGCGTTAGAGGCAGACAGACTTCTTATTTCAGAATTGACTTAGATTTGCAAAAAAGTCATAATGTCAGTGCAGAGTGTTCCCGTGTGCCCCGCCTGGTTTCCCCTTTCATCGATCTCGTACATCAGTGAGGTGCATTTGTCATCGTTACCGCACTGATGTTGAGACGCTATCAGCTAATGTCCACACTCTGTTCAACTTCCTTGGTTTTTCCCTGATGACCCCGTTGCGGTTCCGGGACCCCGTCTAGGATGCAGCGTCATATTTAGTTGTCAGATCTCCTTACACTCCTCCGGCTGTCGCCATTTCTCAGATTTCTCTGTTTTTGGTGACCTTGGCAGTCTTGAGAGCTGCAGGTTAGCTGTCTTGTAGAGTTGCCTTCATCGAGGATTTGTCTGATATCTGTGCTCACGGTTAGACTGGGGTGATGGGTTTTGGGGAGGAAAACCAGAAGTAAACTGCCATTTTCGTGACATAGCTAGGATACATACAGCCCATGTGACATCCCTGCTGATGTTAACTTTGCGCCCCTGGATGAGGTCATGTTTGTCAAATTGGTTCACTGTAAAGTTAATTTTCCCTGTCCCTGCCCTTCCCATCCCCCCATTCTTTGGAAGAGGAAGGGAATGATACTCTGTCTCCTTGGGGGTGATTATCTCTGTCAATTCTTAGAATTCTGCAGGTGACACTTGTTTATTTTCATTTATTTAATAATGCATTTATTTCAATGAGGGCACCTGGATATTTATACTTTGGGTTATAATTCATTATTTATTTATTTCGTTACTCAGACTTTTCCACTTTGGTTACTGAGAGCTCTTTCATTTGGCTCTAGTGAGATGTAGAGTGGAAGTGGTAAGAAGCTGTCTTGCCTTATTCCTGATTTTGGTGAGAAAGCATCTAGTTCCTCACCATTAAGTGTGATGTTACCTATAGGCTTTTGTTTATATTCTTTATCAAGTCGAGGAAGTTATTCTTTCTTGTGAGTTTGCTTTGAGTTTTTCTTTATATTTTTAAATCAAAGCTTGGTGTTAGATTTTTGTCGTTTTTTTTTCTGTGCCTGTTGATATGATCATAAAATTTTTCTCCTTTAGCCTGTTAATGTGGTGAAGTACTTGATAAATTTTTGGTGTGTTTAATTATTTAGAGACAGGGTCTCTCTCTGTCCAGGCTGGAGTGCAGTGGCGTGATTATAACTCACTGCGGCTTCAAACTCCTGGGCACAAGTGATCCTCCTGCCTCAGCCTCCTGAGTAGCTGGGACTACAGGAGCACACCACCATGCCTGGCTAATTTTTCAAATTTTTTGTAGAGAGAAGGGTCTCCTTATGTTGCCCAGGCTGGTCTCAAACTCCTGGCCTCATATGATCCACCTGCCTCAGCCTCCCAAAGTGCCAGGATTACAGGTGCGAGCCACTGTACCTGGCCACTTAATAAATTTTTGCATGTTAAATCAGCCTGTATACCTGGGATAAGTTCCACTTGTGTGTGGTGTGTAATCCTTTTTATATACTTTTGGATTCAGCTTGCTAGTACGTTATTCAGGAGTTTTATACTTATGTTAATGAGAAATATTAGTCTGTATTTTTTTCTTGTAACGTCTTTATATGGTTTTGGAATTATGGTTAGAAAGTTTTCCTTCTATGTTTTGGGAGAGTGTGTATAAATGTTATTATTTCTTAAATGTTTGGAATTTTTCACTAGTGAATCAGTCTGGGTCGGGTGATTTAACTTTTGGGGAGGGTATTAATTATTCAATGTACTTAATAGAGCTATTCAGGTTACTTATTTCTTGTGTGAGTTTTATTAGGATTTGTCTTTCAAACAATTGGTGCATTTCACCCAAGTTGTAAAATTTGTGGCCATAGAGTTGTCTGTTGTATTATTCTGTTTGGGTTTTTATTAGTTTTTATTTTGTAATCATAAATTGACAGATAATATATATTTATGGGGTACAAAGTGATATGATTTATGAAGACAATATGGAATTATTAAATCAAGCTAATTAACATATCCATCACTTCAAATAGTTATTAATTTTTGTGGTGAGAACATTTGAAATTCATTCTCTTAGCAATTTTAAATGTATGATACATTATTATTTACTCTGTTCACCAGGCTGTGCAATGTATCTCAACGGAAAAAGAAAACCCTTTTTAATTTCTGTGGGATCAATAGTGATGACTCTTTCATTTTTGTTATTTGTAATTTCTTATTTCTTTTCTTGTTCACCTAGCTAGCATTTTACCAATTTCCTTGACCTTTTCAAAGAATCAGCATTTGGTTTTGCTGAATTTTTCTGTTTTCTCTTTTCAGTTTCATTGATTTCTTCTTTGATTCGTATTATTTCCTTTCTTCTGCTTGATGTAGGTGTAACTTGCTCTTCCTAGTTTTCTAAGGTTAATTGTAGATTAGGTTATTGATTTTAGATCTTCTCTAATATATGCTTTTAATGCTATAAATATTTCTCTAAGCATTGCTTTATTATATCTCAGACATTTTGATAAGTTATATTTTCATTTTAATTTAGTTTAAAATACTTTTAAATTTCTCTTAACTTCTTTGATTCATGTGTTATTTAGAAGTGTATTTTATTTCCAAATATTTGTTGGATTTATCATCTATCTAGCATTGGTTTCCAGTTTAATTACTATTTGTGGTCTGAGAATATACCTTGTATGATTTCTACTTTTTTAAAATTTAAGGTTATATGGCCTAGAATATAATCATTTTTGGTAGATGTCTAGTGTGACTTTGGGAAGAATATGTATTCTGGTTCTGTTGGGTGGACTATTCTATAACTGTCAATTAGATCAAGTTGATTGATAGTGCTGTTCAGGTCATCTGTATCTGTACTGATTTTCTGCCTGCTGGGTCTATCAATTACAGAGGAGTGTTGAAGTTTTCAACAATAATAGAGGGTTTGTTTATATATCTTTTCAGTTCTATTAGTTATTATCTCATAGGTTTTGATGAGAGTGTGTTGGATGCATGAACATTTAGGGTTGTTGTTACAGCTTCTTGGATAAATTAACCCATTTTTCACCCCTGATACTTTCTCTTGTTCTAAAATCTGCTTTGTCTGAAATTAATGCGAATACTGAAGCTTTCTTTTGATATTGTTGGCATGTTATATCTTTTTCCATCTCTTTTTAATCTGTTTGAGTCTTTACAGCTAAAGTGGGCTTTCGGTAAACATTATATAGTTAAATCTTATTTTTTAATCCTCTTTGACAGTCTGTCTCTTTTAATTGGTGTACTAAGTCCATTTGCATTTAAATAATTCTTATATAGTTGTATTAATATCGACCATGTTTTTTTCAGTACAGATTGGTTTCCTTTGTAATTCTAAGTGTGTTTTCTTTGATTTAAAACATCATTCTGAGAAGGTGGATGTCCACAGGCTTCACCAGACTGCCAGAGAGGTCAATGTCACAAAAAAGGCTGAGAATCTTTGAGGGGTACAAGTGGTTTCTTTTAATTGCATCTGTTCGTTTCCCATCACCCCCCACTTTCTCTACCCTTTTTGGTTCTAACATTTTATGTGACTCCATTTTATATTCTCAGTGGGTCAATGATACTAAAATATTATTTCTTTAAAATTTTTAATATGCATTTTTAACTAATCCAAGTCCAATTAAGCACTAGGAGGGGTGTCATTTGGGCAAGCTTAAGTCACATTTGCATTCCCTGCTTGTGCCAGAGCAAGGAGAGAGAAAAGTCCCACTCTTTCAGGGTAACCCAGTAGGAAGTGGCTTCTGTGTTCAGCGTCCCACTAAGACAGTCCCAGTGGGGGTCAACGGATACCCCTCCCCAGAGAATTCAGGGTGCTCTCAGAGGGAATAGAAGCCAAGTCCCCAAAATATGGCGAACGTCTACTACAGCCTCCTTGAGGGGATTGTCATCTCCATAGTAGGGAGAAGGAAATTGACACAAATCTGTCCCCCAAAAAGCAGATCTGGAATTTGGACCTGTGTACGTTCGACTCCACACCCCTCCTCCCCTCACTTAGTGCGGTGTTGCCTGAGCATCTCCCAGGACCCCACTTTTCTCGTGTTGCTCGAGCTGCTGTGGCTGGTTCAGAAGAGATGGGCCCTCTAATGAAGTGTGTATCGTCAGGGGAGCCACCAGGACTCCACACGGTGACACAGGATTCAGGTCACTACCTGTGAGGAATTCGAGATAAACACGTATGAAAGGAGCAAGTTGCTCCTAGTGCCTCAAAGCATAGAACCTCCGAGGAAACTTAGAGGCGGCTGGAGCGGTGAGATCCCTGTACCCACATGATGAAAAAGAGCCAGGAGGAGAAAACAAAACACATTTCTGTATGTGCATTTTATCCACAATCCTGTCGTTTTCCCAGGAGTTGGGATGGGCTGTTGATGGGGGCCTCTGGGAAGCAGAGTCTCAACCCTCCTCCTCAAGGGTTTACATGACTTGAGTGGATGTGAGCACAGTAGCCTTCCTCTCTCCATCACGGCTGTAGGAGGCTCTCAGAATGTGGCCTGGGCAGGATGTGAGGGTAGGACACCCCATTACTGTCTACCACTGTTGTCTTTGACCCAGCTATTTTCATAAAAAGGATTTTTTTTTAGCGTGTCATTCTTTTTTGTTTAAATGTCATTATTATTATTTTAGGAATGTGCAGACAGACAGGGTTGTTTTGCAACTAGAGTTCTTTGTGATCTTCTTCGGCCATGGCAACATCCAATCGCTGACGTTCACGCTCTGTAACTGCAGGGCGGCCTTTATCCATGCTTGGGTAGCACATCGTAGCGTCGCCTGCACGGCAGGTGCATGTGACAGTCTGTTTCTCAGCCAGACTGGAAGCAATGGGAGGGAAAAGGTTTTTGGTTCCTTCTGAGTCACCCCTGGATCCAAGTGAATGCCATCACGGCTGCTGGGAATCCTGGTCTGCAGATTTGGGTGAGAAAACGCAGTCTGGGACATTTCACAGTTTTCCTCCCCTACCCCCAGGAACTTTGCTACCTTCTGGGGGGAAGATAAGAGGCTGGGGGTGGAGGAGGATTCTATGATGTCGAGGCCAGGAAGGAGGGTGGGGATAAGGATGGGTCCTGAACATCATCTAGGTGTCCATGAGGTGTCACCAGGGCTGTTGAAGGAACGTCTCCAGGTTCCTCACATTCTTCTCCACGGCATGTTCATGTCTAATTCTCTGCGCACCACTTCCGGGTTCCTCCTGGGAACACGGGAACAACGTGCTGGGTCTGGGTGTTTTGTAGGATTGCTGAATGCAGCAGTAGTGATAGCCAACACTTACAAATATCTGTGTGCTCCACGCGCTCTTCTAAATACTTTTAACCACATTTAATCCTCAGAACAGTTCTAGGCTGTGGGTGCTATTATTGCCTGCATTTTTCAGAAGGGAAAACAATACAAAGAGGTTAAACAATTGGCCCGGGGCCTCTAGCTTACAACAGAATCTAATCTAAGACCTTGCAAACCTACCCTCTCTAACCAACAGCCCCAGAGCACACATGTTGGAAAATTCATCTTCATAAATACGAGGTGCAGACAGGCACAGATATGCCAAAATTCCATTATTTTAAAAAAAGCAACAAGGAGAGTGAACTGACTAAAATATTTTCCTTACTTACCATGTATTTGTTGAGGATTCGCCTTGGTGCTGGGGGAAGTGCGGTGAATCACACTGGCACAGCCCTGCACTGAGTGATGGATGCTGGGAGAATCCGCGGCAACATTCAGTGCCAGAGGGTGATGGAGCAATATCTACAAATCACCAAGGTGCTCCTTAAAGAGATGCTGGTTATTGTATATTCATGTGATACTATTCACAGAATACCATACAGCTACTCTGATGTGTAAGTTTGCCAAAACAGGTGCAAAAAAATTGAAGTGCAAAAGACAGGATAGAAGGATGGGTGGACGGATGGGTATACTTAGAGAAGTAGTCATCGGTAGGTTTTCTTTAACTACTCTATCTCGGGTGGCATCTCCCCCCCTTCCCCCATCATCTTGGGTCAATTTGTTTCTTGCTGGAACTTGCCGCTGCCTGAAATCCAGCTGTTTGCGTGGTTGGTGCTTTGGCCACTATGGTCTCCCCTCTGTGAGCTCCACGGGGATGGAGCCTTTGCTTTCTTGTGTATCCTCAAGGCCACAGTGTGTGGCGTCTGGGCAGAGTCGGCACTCGCTGTGTCAGTCGCTGTGTGGCTTGAGTGACTTGATTAACTTGTGGCCAAAGGCTGTGACGAATGTAAAGGCACTGAAAGATTCTCTGCATGTTTGTAGAGCCCAGGTTTGCTGATGCGAAAATGGGAGTGTGTTTTGCTGATGGCATCTCAGACTCTGGCTAAGTTTTCCCTATGTGGTTATCCCTTGGCAGGGCTTCTCGGCCTCGCGAACGCTGACGCCTGGACTGGGTAATTCCTGGTTGTGTGTCTGGGGGTGGTTCTGAGCCTTGTAGGATATTAAGTGGCATCGCTGGAGTCTACCTAATGGTTACACTTCTTTAAGTTGTCACAATCAAGACCATCTCCAGACATGACCAAATGTCCCCTGGGGGTGAGATCAGCTGAGATCATTGCCCTAAGGAAACTTTTCCTGCTTGTCATAGAAATGTCAGTCGAATTCCAGATTCCCTCTATAACCTATACAATAATTTTCAACACGATTTGTGTCCCTTGCCGCTGCTTTTACTTGCTGTGATTTAAATTCTTCTATCATAATCTCACTGTTTTCTAGGCTTTTCTCATGCCTTACTGGTGGACAAACTCATTTGGCTCTGAAGACAATCATGTTACCCACTTTCTAGATGGTATTGAGAGGAAAAAAAGAGCAGAGGAAACTGTTTATTCAGGGACCAAAGTTTACAGGACAAAAGCAGCCCAAGTAGAACAGCAATATCAGCTCTGGTATAATGAACTGCGGTATAGATTCTATAAGGGAAAGTCCCCAAACCAATTTGGGGCTTTGGGTTAAAACAGAAAAGAAATGTTAGAGTTAGGGTTTAGTCTTGAAATACTTTTTTTAAACCAAGCATTACACACAAAAAAGGATAACTTTGCTATTATGGACGTGATTTGTTGGGAAAAGATGCCTGAACAAAAGATTACTCTCATGAGACTAAATATACATTCTCAGAAGAAAATGAAGCTTCTGACATTTTCTATCTAAGTAAAATCTAAGTGCATGAAAAGCCACATTTTCAAGGTGACTTTATCCATTTCCTTTGCCAGAAGGGACAGCTACGCAGACTGTCTGGGTTTCCAGCGTGCTACTCCGAGAATGTGCCTTTACTGAGCCTGTTCCAAATCTCTGATGCCTCCAAAATTGGCTCCCAATTCCCTTTTTCATGGGTTTGAGGAAGATTTATTTTAATTCTACTTTTCTAGCTGTTAACTATATTGCACAAAGAAAACTCAGGGGTGCTCGCGTTCCAGACAGGTACAAATGGAGAGATGCCAGAAGGCACATAGTTAAGTCTTCTCATGTCACCTGCAGACAGTCAGCGGGAGTTTTCTCTGTGCTCTGAGCTCATGGGGTGATTGTGCTTGTGCCTAGAATTAGGTCTCTCCTTCTTACAGACTTCGGTCCCCTAGCAAAAGGCGCAAAACCCATATTTTACTGTAGGTTTCCCTGATTTCATGTAAGATCCGTTTTATGGAATTAACTGGCCTATTTCTGTTCTACTGAGCCTTTGAATCAGACATGTAAGGGACTCTGAGACTGGCAAGGAGCAGAGTTTGATACTGGTGTTTGCCAGAGAAGTGGGACATTGAAGATTGGCTCCGTTAGACGCTGGGAGTGGTCAGACCCTCAGAGTGCAGACTCAGAAACTATAGGTCTGGTATTTTGACTGTTCACGCTGTGTCTTGCAAAGAATATAAGCGTGATTCTGGTACCAGCCTGGCCGTACTGCTCCGACCCTTTGTTTGGGCACCAGGAGAATGAGTGATGGCTTTTCTTGGTCCTAGGTCTCTGGTTTCTTTAGTTTCCTTTCAAGCCGAAATTTATTCTGCTCTCTGCACATGGCTGATGTAAAACAGATTATTTTTCTCAAAATGTAAAAACTTTTTATCATTGGAATTTTTGAACATGTATGAAAGTTGAGAGAGAGAGAATAACGAATTCATGTGCACCGTCACCCAGATCCAACGGTTATCGACTTTTGCTGGTTTTGTGTCGTTACTCACTAAAACCTTTTAAAAAGTCAATTTTAAAGGCAATCTGCTGAATGAAAGAAGCTAGTCACAAAAGACCATGTGTTGTACCCTTCCAGGTATGCGACATTCTGGAAAAGTTAAAATACGGCGATAGAGAACTGATCCGTGGTTGTTGGTGTTTGGGGAGGAGAGATGTTTTTACTACAAGGCAAAAGCACAAGAAAGTTTGGGGATGATTAAACTTCCTGTATTTTGTAGTGGTGGTTACATGAATCTAAACATCTTAAAATTCAGAACTGTACGTGAAGATATTTGTATACATGTACATAGGTATACATACGTATATGCATGTCTATAGATTACATGATTGTATGAGTCTGTAAAATTGTCAAAGTTCAACATACACTTAAAATGGATGAATTTAATTAAATCCCATCTTTTATGACCTTACAATGACCTAACCTGTTGCAACAGGTCATCCGCACCTAGTTGGTCTCTTCTCAGGTTTACAGGCTCTGGTTAACCTTGGTTACCTAAATCATATTCTTCTCCTTGTATTAGTTATGGTAGTAACCATAGTCTATGTTCTTTTACTTGACAGTGTTTTGAGTTCTGAGAGTGCTGATAAAACCTTCCCTGGCTGGGGTGCTGACCATATTTACTTCTTCCTAAATGGGCCCACCTTGATTTATCAGGGCACTTTTTGTTCACAGAACCCATTTTCAATGTAATATTGGAAACCTGTAGCAAACTGTCATCTCACAACTGACTGAAGCACGTCTGTTCTGCAGAGTAAGATACACCAATCTTTTAAGTTGCTTCCCTTCCCTCAAGAGTAAAACAAGTTCCTGAATATGAAACATGTCTTACACATGGTTTTTAGTCCCGGGCTGTGAATTTTTACTTTTCAGTTCTTTTTGCTAGGAGGATGATAAAGCAATGTTTTTAATATATTATCTCAATATTTATCTTTGCTTTCTCTGTGTTTTGTCAAAAGAAGTTTTTAGATACTCTGAAAAGAAGGAAATATAAGAAATTTTTTAAACAAAAGCTTGCAAATTCAGATTTTTTTCTTTTGCTTTTGCCAGTGAGGAAGAAATATTGTGCGAACTCCAAGTGTAAATATGTATTTTTCCAGTGTTCTCTGAGCTCTTGACTCGGGCTCAGCTCAGTTTAGATTTTTGGCGGTACTTGGAGGTCTTTTGAGCCATTCTTTCAGAAGTGTGCCTAAAATAGAAATGAGGTTTTTTTTTTCTCCTTTATAGAGTTGGTTCAAGAGAATTAAAACATAATTTATTTCACATAAATAGAGAAAATGATTAAAGATCCCTCAAGACTTCCCAATTAAAACCTAGGTGGTTTTCAATTACAGAAAAATGTCATAGAATATTAGTTTTGCAGATTTGTTTTTCAAAATGAGCTAAAACAGATCCGCACTTTGAAGTTCTTAGTGGACAAGAAAGAAATCAAAACACATTTGAGCATCGATGTACCTATCACTGCGTATGAAATAGAGATACTATGTATACTAGAAAAGGTCATATAAACTATGTATGTGATGGGCAGTAACAGATGGAATCGCTAGCTAGTTGGAATGTCTAGAAACCCTCATGAAACTTTGCAAGTGACTCAGCAAATCATGAAGCGTTATATTATTCTGAGTATGAAAGAGGTCAATATTTTAAGTAGAATATTATAATGCAGCACATTTTCCTTTTTGACTGAAAAAAGCCTGGAGACCCTCCGCTTTCTGCTTTTAATTTTCCGTGAGCACCACGTTTTATGGCCTTTTGTGCTATTTGATTTCGCCCAGCACTGATTTCCTGCTCCTCTTCCATATTCATCAAGGGACTCTTGAGCCGTGCTGGCATCACTCTGAGAATTGCAAATGCCACCGACAGCGTGAGCAGTTCCCAGTGCTACACATCTAAACCTCCCTCTGGTTCTTAGTGTTCTAAGTAGCTTCGGTTTGGGCCAGCTCTTCTTGGAGAACTCCTGCTGTTGTGTGAGTTGTAGCAAATTGCCACACCCAAGATGGCACCCTCAACCATGCCGGGGACACCATAGGTGGGGTCAAGGTAGGACAGGGATTGGAGCCTATACCTTGCTCATTTCTAGGTACAGGTGATGACAGAGTCTTTGCAGGTGGTGAGCACTGGCTGTGTCACTGTGTGGAGCAGGTGATCTGTGCGGTATTTAATCTGGAGACAGGATGCGTATAGGTCCTCCGTGCCCTGATTCCTCAACCACGGGATAGAGACAATGAAAGCACCTATCTTTCTGGTGGTGAATGCATACAGATCACATAGAGCGGTGCCCTGGACATAACGAATTCTCAGGAAGGGTTACCTGTCATTGCTATCCAGCTACCCATGGTGGTGTTATATCCAGGGGTTCAGTGATTTTGTATCTATAGTTTTATTCCAAAGTATTTCAGGACCAACCAAAATTGACGATTCCTACCTTCTCTGAACAAGCCTACTCTTTGAGATTTTTTAAAAATACGATTCTAATGAAAATTGCAGAACATCAAGAGAAAGCATTTCAAAGGGTTTCAGTTTCCCTTCATTAGCACATTCTCTTATTATCCTACCAACTCTTGTTCCAAGCTAGAGCTAGTTTGCAGTTCATGCAGCCTTTGAAGGTGGGATTCTTCAATTATCCAAAGGTCCAGAGGCTTGTGGCCCTAGCTGGGGCGTGGAGAAACCATGTGGGCCGGCCACCGTTCCAGGGAGGGCTGTGCTCCAAGTCAG
>RJWJ010039867.1:0-14264 GCA_004363605.1 Indri indri | reverse complement strand
TCATTTAGAAAAAAAAAAATCCTTCACCAAAGTTGACTCCATCAAATATTCCCACTAAATAATGGGTACTTAGCCATGAATTGACTTCAAGGGACCCATCAGAAGTCCCTTCCTCCATTTCCAAATCCAATTTCCAAATGTAAGCCAGGGCTAGTACTGTGCCAAACAAAGCCAGAGTGCTGCGCTGGGTTCATACCTTGACAGCTCACAGTACTGCCAACCCAGAACAAAAGATCTCTTCCCCCGGCGCTGCTATGCACCAGCTTGCTTTTCCCAGTATGTCGAGCTGTTTATGACTTGAAATTGAGCAAGACCGTAATTAATTCTGCCCTACTGGCTGACTGGCCTAGGAGAGATAAAAATCCCTTCCTCATTCTGCCTTAAATATTTAACATTTAGAAATTAGAACATTTTTAGAACATAATTAGAAATTAGAGTTTCAAAGTAATCCCACTGTGAAGATTAAGGAGATTAAGTACCAGTTAGAATTTTTATGTGAATTTCTTTAAAGGAACAGCTTTCCCAAGACCTGTTTGTCATCATTACACTGAGAAAATGGAGGTATGGGCTGGGGCGGGTGGGACTGCTAGGTGTCCAGAGGGCACCGTGGAGGCACTGAGTCTTTCTTTGGGGATTGGGAGTGGAGGGTACCACACGGGAGGAGAAATGGAGCTGGAAATGTGCCCACAGCAAACTTTGTCTGCTTTGAAAATTTACCATCACCAGCTTTGGCCATCTCTTCTGCCAAAGAAATTCATCAAAGCAGTGTGGGAAAGTGGAAAGCACCTTGACTGGGTTCTAGAGCCTACTCTGCTACTGACTGCACAGTTTTGGGCGTATTCCCCTCCCTCGCTGGCCCTTAGTCTGTAATAAGGAGTAGTCAAGCTAGATGATTTTAAGGATCTTTCCAACTGAGATATTTTGTGAAATGACATAAGCAAAGAACTGTCATCTCTCTATTGTCCTGCTCCTGTGTCCTCTTCCATCCTCCCTTCCTCAGATCTGTTGCAGATTGGATGGAAAGATAAGGGCCTAGCTAGGGAACCACGCGCTATCCACCTCACAAGGAAGAAACCTGTCCTGCGTCCTTCCGCTTTCCTGATCTATTCTGAGATCTCCCTTCTCAGTCCTGTCTGCGGCAGACAGCTAGCTCCACCGCGGCAAACGCAAAATCCTGGGAATGCAGTTGCTTTGTAAGGAAAAGCCCAGCTTTCATTTTTTAAGCAAGCCAAAGATATATAAGATGTTTTATGTTATTCAACACCAGGCTTGGTTTTTGTTCAGTTGTTGCTGTTGTTTGATTTTGCCTTAGTAAGCACTTCAAACTCCTCGTTGCCATAGATGATGGCATGCCATAAATAGATGAGCTGGACGCCACTCTGAAGAGGAAGAATCCCATTCTTGCCTAGTAAGTGCACAACAGGCCCTTTGATCAATAAAATTGACAAAGAAGAATACACATGGCAGAGAGAATAGCTATTAAATACCAGTGAAATTGAAACTTCAATTCTTAAGTTGCACAATTCCTAAGGATTAAAGTAAATCCTTGGCCAGGATCCCAAGAAGGCTCCATCTAGCAACATCATTGCCAGGAGATTTTCCGGCACTCTCTCAGTATGCAGAAATCCCAGAACATTATTTACCGTGTTTTGGATTTTATCTCAATTTGCTGACTACCTATTACCTTATCTTGCAGAGATTTACAGAGTGTTGTTTTTTTTTTAAATTTTCAGAATTTCTAATCTCTTAAGGGAATAGTAATGACCAATGCAGTTTAATATTTTAGGGAACTTGACAGGACCAGAGCTAGGAAGAAGCATGAAATAATTGTAGAAATCTCAAGCCTTATGTAGTAAGAAGGAAGGAAATAGTTTAAATCAATATTCTCAATATAAAGCAGCTATTGAATGTTGAAATACAAATTGTTAATACATCATGGAGGCAAATTATGGCTTTTTGAATTCATTTTAATTTCACCAATTTATGCAAGTATTATGTATTAATATATACTTTTTTTTTTTTGAGACAGGATCGTGCTCTATTGCCTATCTAACTGAAATTTTGTATCCTTTTACCAACATTTCTCAAACCTATGTGTACTGTTACCTTTCTTCTGATGGCCTGTAAGTTCTTGGTAGATTAACTGGTCCAAGGGAACTAAATCGCACTAAGCCCTTATCAGATGCCAGGCATTGTACTGGAGGCTTTATATATATTTTCTCCTGTACTTTCCCAGATAACATAGGAAGTGGGTTTTATTATCCACATTTTACAAATAAGAAATCTCAGGTTCAGAGAGGTAGCCAGAAAGTGGCAGAGCCGGCTTCAAAAATTTCAGAAAATTTCCACCAAAATTTTCACTTGTTCTTTGCGTTTAATGTTGATAAGCATTAACTGCCTAAAGCCAAGTGCCCTGCTTTGGGGCATTTTCAATTTTCACTCAACTTTTACAACTTGATATTTGTGATTTCTCTACTGCCAGCCTTAATTAAAATAGCTGTAAAAACACTGTGTCCTTAGCTAAATGGCTAGATATAAGCTGTAACAAAATGTTGGTCTCTTTTTGTGGACGTCGGATCAGATTTGTAAGTGTAGTCATCTGCATATTCCTCTTCTGCACATGCAAGGCCCAACTCTAACCAAAGCGATGGAGTAAAATTAGCATGAAATGTGAACGGACGTATGAATACTACATAAAAAGAATTTAAATCAGGGAGTCCTTTGTGAGATCATGCCAAAGTTCTGGTTTTACAGATAAGGAAACGAAGGCCTTGAAAAAGTTAAAAGACCCAAAGAAATGTTAAGCATAGATTAAGTAGGTGGTCGAAACCATATTTGTTTATTTAACTATTTATATCTCTTCATTGCCTTCCTCGATAATGGATTTGAAGCAGCTTTTATGTATAATCATAAAATAAAATGGAAAAATAATTTTGAAAAGCAAGGATGATGAAATTGTTCAAAAATAGATAGTGGTGATGGTTGTACAATCTGTGACTATACTAAAAAAACCCCACTGAATTGTATACTTTAAAAGGGTGAATTTTATGGCACATCAATTAAATTTCAATAAAACGTTTTTTAAAAGCTTGGCTATATTTATGTTTTTAAAAATAGAATAGATGATAAAACCATGGAATCATGAGTTCTCTCTTTTCAATTCTGTACTAGAATATCGTCATCTTAGCATAACGAATCAATAGCAAATTGATCTATTGCCTCCATTTCTGTTAGAGTATTAGGCCAGACTTTAAAACTTCTGTTGGGGTTGAGAAATTATTTCCAAATCAGACTCTGGAATATATTTCCAAAGAGGATACATTTTTCCCATGAGAAATTCTCTGAGTAAGTTAGAAACCATAAACTTAAGAGTCTTTAGTTAAGAAATAGAAAGTTAAATCTGTTGTTCTTTATGTATACACACATACATTTCAAGCAAAATGCTTTAAGATTAGTATACACAAATTGATCTAGGAATTCCCCTTCTTCAAATTTATCATAGAATATAACGAAATAGGAAAAAGATTTGAGAACAAAAATATTCATCAAAGCATTATCATTATTCATAATAATGAAAAGGTGGAAATAAACCTAAGTGTCTAAAAACAGGAGAATTTTAGGATATAGTAAAATATTATGCGGCCCTTTAAAATGGGATTTTTATTTATTTTTAAATCAATATTTTTCAGATTACAGAGATAATAATATACAAAAATTGTGAAAAAAAATTAAACCTTCAGATATTTCCCCACAATCCCCTCTCTTAAGAGACAACTAAAATTAAGTGCTTGGTGAATATTTTATATGATCATCCTATAATGCTGCTTTGCAGTTTGCTTTTGTATTTTCCAAATTTTCTATGACGAACGTTAAAAATAGTATTGCCTTTTCTACCTCCAAAAATAATATAGAGTTTTTGTAGGCAATCTGGAAAATACAGATAAACCCAAATGAGAAAATGGGAAGTCACTCATCATCTCACTATCTTGAGATAATAACTACTACCATTTAGATAATACTGTGTGTGTGGGCCGGGCGTGGTGGCTCACGCCTGTAATCCTAGCACTTTGGGAGGCTGAGGCGGGTGGATCATTTGAGCTCAGGAGTTCGAGACCAGCCTGAGCAAGAGCAAGACCCCATCTCTACTAAAAATAGAAAGAAATTGGCCAAACAACTAAAAATAGAATAATTAGCCAGGCATGGTGGCACATGCCTGTAGTCCCAGCTACTCAGGAGGCTGAGGCAGGAGGATCGCTTGAGCCCAGGAGTTTGAGGTGGCTGTGAGCTAGGCTGATGCCATGGCACTCTAGCCCGGGCAAAAATAGTGAGACTCTGTCTCAAAAAAAAAAAAAAAAAATACTGTGTGTGCATATATATACATATTAAACAATCTTTTCTGTGCATGAATTTCACAGAAATAAAATTATACTGGCCATAATTTTTGTAACTGCCCTTTGTCACTTAAATGCATTGTGAACATTTAAAAAATTTTATTAAATGCTCTTCTATTAATACAAAATAATCTTTTGGCTACACACTACTATATATTTAGGCATTCGGTTGTTACCAGTTTTTGCTTTTATAATTGATGCACTGAACATTTTTATGGATAAATCTCTGTGCATGTATACTGTACCATATTTTCATCTGGATAAATAACTGGAAATGGTGAATCAGATAGTCTGCAACATTTTAATGCTTATGATACTTATTGTCAAGACACTTCAGAAAAAATTTGTCAAGTTTTCTTCCCAGCAGTGGTACGAGATAGCTGTCATTTTCCACACTTTCAGTAGTGCTAGGTGTTATTAATCTGGGGACTAACTTTTGTTATTTTTCCCCTTTTTAAAAAAATGATAAAGGTTTATTATAGAAAACCTAGAATGTACAAATAAAGAGAAGAAAATGAAAATCACTAATATCAACCTCTGATGTTCTCTGTGTGTATGTACACATATACATATATATTTCTAAATTTATTAAATTAAATCATGCGAGTCATAACGCTTAATAGTATATATTGATATTACTATCTATTAGACCCCATGCTATTGGTTTAAGGTGAATTTATCTCACTGAACTGAATCTTTACACCCGTATATAATATTAATAATAGCATTGTTAGTACTTAATATCTCCATTTTTTTTTTTTTTTTTGAGACAGAGTCTCACTCTTTTTGCCCGGGCTAGAGTGAGTGCCGTGGCGTCAGCCTAGCTCACAGCAACCTCATTTCCTGGGCTCAAGCGATCCTCCTGCCTCAGCCTCCCAGGTAGCTGGGATTACAGGCATGCGCCACCATGCCCGGCTAATTTTTCTATTTTTAGTTGTTTGGCCAATTTCTTTCTATTTTTGGTAGAGACAGGGTCTCGCTCTTGCTCAGGCTGGTCTCGAACTCCTGAGCTCAAACGATCCACCCGCCTTGGCCTCCCAGAGTGCTAGGATTACAGGCGTGAGCCACGGCGCCCGGCCAATATCTCCATTTTTGAAAAAAGAAAACTGAATAGAGAATTAAGAAACTTGCCCTCGGTGATACAGCTGATACATGGCAGAGCTGAAATTAAACTATTTTTAGAGCCCCCTGTTCCCATATCCAGTAGCAGCCCCTAGAGGAGTCTGCATGAGAGGCTGTCACTAGCCGTGGCCAGCCCACCCTCCCACCACTCCGTGATCGCAGTGGAAAAAGAAATCGGAGTGTGCAAAGCTGGCTTTGCTGGGGACAACGTCCCTGGAGCCGTGTTCCCCTCTATTGCCGGGCCCCAGGCGCCAGGGCGTGAAGGCGTGCTTGGGGCAGAAGATTCCCGCGTGGGCGGCGAGGCCCAGGGCAAGCGCGGCGTTTTCACCCTGCAGTCTGCCACCACCTGGACAGCGGGAGAAGGTCTAGCGCCACATCTACACGATGATGTGGGCGTGGCCCAGCAAGCACCCGGTGCTGCTGACCGAGACCCCTGAACCCCAGGCCAGCAGAGAGATGACCCAGATCATGCCTGAAACCTTCAACACCCTGGCCACTTACGTGGCCATCCAGGCCCTGCTCTCCCTGTGCACTTCTGCTCCTATTGTCGTGGACTCCGGAGACGGGTCACTCACAGATGCCCATCCCTGAGGGCCACGCCCTGCCCACGCCGCCCTGCTTCGGGACCTGACCTCGTGCAGATCCTCCTGGAGCAGGGCCGCAGCTTCACCAACGCAGTAAGCTGGAGGTCCCAGCGACATCAAGGAGAAACTGTGCTACGTAGCCCTGGACTTGGAGCAGGAGAGGGCAACCGCTGCCTGCCCCTCCTCCCAGGAGAAGAGCTACGGCCAGGTGATCACCATCCGCAACGACTGATTCTGGTGTCCCGAGGCACTCTTCCTGCCCTCCTTCCAGGGTAGGGAAGTCCTGCAGCATCCCCGAGACCACCTTCAACTCCATCATTAAAGGTGTGCCGTGGACATCCGCAAGGACCCGTGCACCAACACCTTGCTGTCTGGTGGCACCACCACATACCCAGGCATCACCTACTGGATGCAGAAGATCACCGCCCTGGTGTCCAATGCCAGAAAGCTCGAGATCATCGCTTGCCCTGAGAGCAAGCACTCAGCTCCGTCCTGGCCGCCCTGTCACCTGCCAGCAGATGTAGTTGAGCAAGCAGGACTACGACCAGTTGGGCCAGTCCATCGTCCACCGCAGGTGATTCTAAATGGACTGCAAGCAGATGCACAGCATTTGCTGCATGAGTTAATTCGGAAGTATAAATTTGCTCCGGCAAATGTATACAACTGGTGCTAGCCTCCTGAAGCTGCAATAAGCCTTTGAAAAGAAATTTGTCCTTGAAGCTTGTATCTGGCCCAGCACTAGATTGCAGAACTTCTTGCTGTTTCTGACCTTGCTTTCAAGTTAACTGTTCCTTTGATGTGTGTTTAATACCCTGTACGTATCTTTGATTTGAACACTTAGTACCTGTGGCTTGGTCACTTTGTGGCTGAGGTGAGAGAACATCCTTGTGGAAGAGAATCCATGGCCTGGTGGACCTGTGTGGCCATCAGCCCCTGGATCCGCGCAGGGTGTTAGTGTCAGAGCAGACTGGTCCAGGATTTCTCTAGAGGCTGGCAAGAGTTCCTGAACCACTTGTCATTTTTGTCCTGCCAGTCTTACAGGGTTGGAAAAGTCCAAGCCTTAGGATCCAGTTAGTTTCCTTTCTTATCTGATGTTTTCCTGCTGGAACACCGTGGATGGTTACCTGCCTTGAGCTGGAAGTGGTTTGCATTTATACCTGTAACTTTATTCATCCTTTTAATTTATGTTAGGTTTTCATATGCAATTCTCAATTCTTTAAGAGATGATAAATTTTGGTTTTCTACTGTTATGTGAGAACATTAGGCCCCAGGAACACATTACAGTATAAGGAAAAATAAAGTATTAAT
Organism: Indri indri; assembly: GCA_004363605.1. Taxonomy (NCBI): domain Eukaryota; kingdom Metazoa; phylum Chordata; class Mammalia; order Primates; family Indriidae; genus Indri; species Indri indri. The sequence goes on along the minus strand of RJWJ010039867.1, from coordinate 6,859 downwards.
ACTATAGTAAACCAGGAAAAAAAATTAATTAAGGTATGAATAATGACCTGACCCCTTTTATTTAAATAAATGGATTTATTACTTTTAATCAAAAGGATGTTTGCATATATATAGATGATTGAATAAATAAATAAACTGGGAAGAGGACCATCTCCTCCTCACAGAAAAATTCCAAATAATGTATGTAGATACTATTCCCTTCAAAAGATGGAATTCAGTTCCCTTTCCCCTTGAATATGGGTTGGACTTAGTGAATCTCTCCTGAAAAAGAGAATGGAAAGGTAAAAAAATTTGTGTCTTTACAGTGGAGAAACCTGGCAGACTCCACCTTAATCTGCGACCCAGGTTAATATCACCAGTATAAGTCATGTTGGTGGCCTGTACCCCAGATCTGATGTGACGAGGAGGGCACTTTGGTGTTCTCCCCACAACCCATAACCCCAGTAGAACCATGAGAAAAGAATATCAAATAAACCCAAATCGAGAGACGGTCTACAAAATCCTTATCCAGTACTCCTCAAAACTGTCAAGGTCACGAAGGACGAAGAAACTATCCCAGATCAGAGCAGGCTGGGCAGGCATGATGAGAAAATGCAGTGCGGGAATCCGGATTGGATACTAGAACAGGAAAAGGACATTTGCGGAAAAACTGATTAAATCCAAATAAGATCTGGAGTGTAGTGTATCAATGTTGTTTTCTGTCCTGTGGTAACTTAAGATATTAACATTAGGTGAAACTAGATGAGGGGTACACAGGCATTATCAGTGTTATCTTGGTAACTTTTCTGTAAATCTAGAATTATTCCAAAATAAAAAGTTTATTTTAACAAGGATGCTTGTTTCCGTATGAACACCTCCTGTGGATAGCAAAGATAAGGTTCCGGCTGAGGCAGGCTCTTGAGAATATCGGGATCTGAACTGGGCACCTGTCTTCTTCTCGTTGCTCCCCAGTAAGGGCCCAGCGCCCAGCCAGAATGATGCCAAAAGCGAAAAGTCAGAAGGTGCAGGGCAGACTCATCTCTAGGGCCTGATCCCAGGGACTGCAACTAGTTTTTCTCCTAGGGTTGGTTTTATAGTTTCTGCAGGACTGAAAGGCCTCTGATACTGATTAGTCCATGCTTCTGATATATTTCTAACTCTAAATAATAGCAAACAAAGGAGGAGTGGTACAGACCATTCCTTGGCTTACCTCAAGCATGGAAAAGAAAAGTATGTTAAGATCACCAAGTACCCAGAGAACAATAAAACCCTGTGTGTTATCTTTTGCTGAACTGTCTCCCTAGTATTTCCTTAGATCATGAACCAGGGCCGTTGCCCTGACTACAAAGGCCAACTCACTAGGACAAAGGGCACAGTGGATGTGTCATTCCAGGAATTTATAATGGCAAATGCCCAGCTTCCATGTGAATAAGTGCGTGTGGGTCCTAAGCATTTGAAAGAGACTATTTGTAGACTTACAGACGAGTATGGCTCTTAACCAGTTTGTAATCTGCTGCTTTATTTTTTTTTCACTTAATAAATCATGAATATCTATCTATCCACACTACTAAATGTTCTTCTACAAATCTTCCGCAAATATGATCTTATCAAAGATCACGTGAATTAAGGGATACACATCAAAGCTCTGTGTTTGTTTAAAAGAATGAAATAGATCTCCGTGTGCTCATATTGAACAATCTCTAAGAATTAAGTCTAAAGAGCCCAGGGTAGAACGGTGTGTATAATATGCTACCATATACATAAAAAAAGATGATACAGCTATGGATGATATAGAGGGAGAGAATGTCTCTGGATGGATTCAAAGGGAAACTTGTGTCAGTTGCCTTCAAGGATGGAATTCAGTAGCTGGAGGATAGGGGTGGAAAAAGGTTCATTTTTTTTTTTTTTAACTGAATGGCCTTTTGTATCTTTTTAAATTTTATAAGACATTCATGAATTATTTATTTTAAAGGAATATATTTTTAAATTACATCATAGTGAATGCCTGCCTAGTGTGCACATTAGGCTGTTTCTGATTATCACTGTTATGTATAAGGCTGAATGCCACATCGTAGTAGCTGAATCTTTGCCTACACTGATGCGAATTCTCTTCAAATAATTTACTGCAAATACAACTGCTGGATCAAAAGTTCGGGAACATTTTTAGGATTTTTTATATGTTTTACTAAATTCTCCAGAAACGAATTCACTTACATCCCCACCATCATATTTCCCTATACCCCCAATAACAGTAAAGAGGTTTTTTTCTCGTTTTCATTTTTGTAGGATAAAAATATAATGGAATTTTTTTTGTCTTCATGAGGAACACATGGATGGTAAGCTTTCCAAGCCCATGCATGTATATCTTCATAGTTTTTTCTGTTACAGATTTTTATTTTTATTTATTTTTATTTTTTTTATTGACAGAATCTTGCTATGCTGCCCAGTCTGGTCACAAACTCCGAGGCTCAAGCAATCCTCCCTCCTCAGCCTCCCAAGTAGCTGGGACAACAGGTGCATACCACCATACCCGGCCCATTACAGATTTTAAAGATCAGAATAATTTTCTTTCACGACTTTGAAGACAGGCCTTTGCCTTCTGATACCTGACAATTGCCTTCTGATTCCTGGCATTGCCAATGTTGAGTCTGTTATTATTTGACTCAGGCCCCCTTGTAAGTTACCAGGTTTCTTGTCTCCCCTCTGGAACCTCTTAGAGTTTAGACTTCCTATTGGTTGGGCTTTACTAGATTATGTAGATTATACTGCTTAATGACCTCAAAATCTTAGTAGCTTACAACGAGAAATATTTATTTCCTGCTCATGTGACAGGTCGGTGGCCGTGTTTGGCTGCTGCGTCTCTGCTCCAGGCTGCAGTTCAAGGACAGGTTCACATGTCTTCTCATTCAGGGACCCAGGCTAAAGGAGCAGCACCTATAGGGGACATGCCTTTCTCACGGCAGAGAGCATAGGAATAAAATGCCCAGTAGAAACTTGCAATGCCTCTAGAATGTTCTGTTCAGGAGTGGTGCATGTCATGTCCATTTTTCAAAGCAATTTAATGGGCCAAGTTCAAGTAAAGCCCACCTACAGGGAAGGAGGGAGCAAATAAGCCTTTTCCTTGGAGTTCTGAATTTTCCCCTAGGAAGTATCCAGCCATGAATTCAGCTTCTTTATTTTCACAACAATTCTGCTCACAGAAAGCAATTGGCGGGTAGTAGTCTTGACTAAGAATTGGAAGAAAACTTGAAAAACAGAGGCAGGGTATTTATTGCAGTGGCACAAAAAACCTTCAAATTTGAGTTTGGACATTCATGAGTATAAAAATCTTTTGATTACCTCACCACAGGGGGTCTTTTCCACTCCCACTTCACCCCATGTGGCAACCATGCTCTTGCTGCCTTCTCTCTCCTCTCTGTCCTCCTAGCTCTCCTCCTTAGCCCCTTGCTCTCTGGTTCTTGGAATTTGGGGATTGATAATCTGGAACTTGAGCAGGAAGCGGGTGACCTGACAGAAGAAGATTAAACATGCCTGTTTGACTTATCTTTGGCTGCATAACAAGCCACTGCAAAACTTGGTGGCTGAAAGCAACAGCCATCTTATTATCTCTCAAGATTCTGTGGGTTAGCTGGAGCTCAGCGGGATGATTGTTTCGCTGGGCTCATTTGGGGTATTGCATGCTGCTGCAGTCAGATAGTGGTGGGGCTGAAACCCCCAAGACAGCTTCACTCACGTCTGGTAGGAGCCTGGGCTTGGCTGGGGCGCTGGGGCAGCCTGGCTGTCTCCTACCCCTATAATCTCTGGGCCTTTCTCTCTCCCTGTGATCTCTCCACGTAGTCCCTCCAGCAGGGTAGCAGGGCTTGGTTGTTTGCTCAGGGCTCCCAAATGCACAAAGCAGAAACTGCCAGGTCTTCTTAAAGCCTAGGCTCAGGGCGGGCAGGGTGTCACTTCCTCCACTTCCTACTGGGTCGAGTGAGTCTCAGGCCAGCCCGGATCCAGTGTGGCGGGGGACCACACAGAAGAATGAGTAACAGGAGGCATGCTGCCTCGGCCCTGGCTTTGGAGGAAGATACCACGGAGGAAGATACCACGGTGCTTGACAACAGCTAATAGGAGTCACACCTTTGTTAACTGCAGGTATACAGTAGTAATAAAAGTTAATATTGGCCAGGTGTGGTGGCTCACGCCTTAATCCTAGCACTCTGGGAGGCCGAGGCGGGCGGATCGTTTGAGCTCAGGAGTTCAAGACCAGCCTGAGCAAGAGTGAGACCCCCCGCCCCCCCAACTCTACTAAAAAGAATAGAAAAATTAGCTGGGCATCGTGGTGCACCTGTAGTCCAGCTACTCGGAAGGCCAAAGCAGGAGGCTCGCTTGAGCCCAAGAGTTTGAGGTTGCAGTGAGCTATGATGATGCCACTGCACTCTACCTAGGGTGACAGAGTGGGACTCTGTCTCAAAAAAAAGAAAGCTAATATTCACCATTGGCATCATTAAAGTATTAAAATTATCAAATCACAACTTGGTTAAAAAAGAAGAAAAAAGTACTGATATTAAATTAAATCATTTTATTACTTTGTTACTTGGGGATTTCAATTTTTGATATCTGTCATTCCTACCTTCCTTCCCTTCCAAATAGATACAACATTATTTAGTTTCCCTTTCGAATCACTTCATATTTTGTTATTGTTGTTGTTTTTGTTAGACAAGGTCTTGCTCTGTCACCCCGGCTAGAGTGCAGTGGCCTAATCATGGCTCACTGCAACCTTAAACTCCTGGGTTCAAGCGATCATCCTGCCTCAGCCTCCTGAGTATCTGAGACTACAGGCATGCACCACCATGCCCAGCTAATCTTTCTATTTTTTGTAGAGATGGGGTCTCGCTCTTTCTCAGGCTGGTCTCGAACTCCTGACCTCAAGTGATCCTCCCGCCTTGGCCTCCCAGAGTGCTAGGATTACAGGCATAAGCCACCACCCCCAGCCCACTTCATATTGTTAAATAATGTACTTACACCTGTTTTTTAACCAATCGACTACATGTAGTTCATAAGTTCACATCCGGCTCTCCCACGACCTTTCCTTTCCTCTTTCTACCTGCTAACTTCAGTCTGCTGTAATTTGCATCATTGAGGAGTTGCAATTAGACTTGTTTTTCATGCTTCTCTATAGATTGATTCTAAAAGTTCAAACACAATAAGCAGAGTTTGCGTTATGATTTTCATACAACCATTTTTGAGGCTTGCTCTAAGTATAGCCTAGGTACTGAGGATATAGCATTCCCAAGACACACAAAGCCCCCACCTCTGTGAGGCTTACAGTCTATTGAGAGAAAGAGACAGTCAACCAGAAAACAAATGCAAAACAAAACATCAAGTAAGTGCAATGAAGAAAAATAAAGCAGGGGAAAGAAATAAAGACTGACAGAGATGGAGGTAAGTTTTAGGCAGGGGCAGTCAAGCAATAGAGTGACACTTGATTTTGAAAGAAGCGGTGATCGCACAACATTGTCAACACTCTAAATGCCACACTGACTTGCACGCTTTAAAATGGTTAATTGTATGGAAGAGGAATTTCACCTTAATTTAAAAAAAAAAACAACAGGGAAAAAAATGTCACATTTGAACAGAAATCTGAATGCGGGAGAAGCTGTGTGGCTGTTTGGGTGAGGAATGTTCCAGGCCGAGGAGGAGCAAGTGGGAAAGCTTAGCAGCAGGAACAGCCTCGTGTGCTCCAAGGATAGGCAGGCGGCCAGGGTGCCTGCGGCAGAGGGCGAGGGGAGAGAGACGCACTGACATCAGAGAGGCAGCTGGACCAGTCGCGGAAGGCCTTTGTGGACCTCTGGGAGAACTTGAACTTGGACTTTGAAGAAGAGGAACACTTCAAACCCTCATCAGCTGCCTCCTTAGCCCTGACTCTGCTGGCTGCTTCCTCAGCCCCAAACCTATTGGTCACCTCCTTGGCCACCACCAATAAATATTTTCTAAACGAGAAAAGGAAAAGGGAGGGAAAAGAAGAGAATGTGAAGGGAAAATTTGTGGCAATTTTTAATCTACCACACCTGCTGCACGGAGGGTGGAAGCTAAAGATGGTCTTACCAGGGGTACCACGGACAACTATAAAGTATCGTTCACTGTGCACCTAAGCAGAATAGTCTGATTACACTTCCTTTTTTCCAAGTCTTGTTTGTCAAAAAGAAGAGTCTTTTACTGTCATTTGATAGATAGTTTAGGTGTGTATAGAATTCTAAATTGAAAATACTTTCCAGGCCAGGTGTGATTGCTCATGCCTGTAATCCCAGCACTTTAGGAGGGTGAGGCAGGAGGACTGCTTGAGGCCAGGAGTTTGAGACCAGCTTGGGCAACATAGTAAGACCCCATCGCTATAAAAAAATTTTTTTTAAATAGCCTAACATGGTAATGCATGCCTGCAGTCCCAACTACTTGGTAGGCTGAGATGGGAGGATCCCTTGAGCCCAGGAGTTTGAGGGTCCAGTGAGCCGTGATCTTATCACTGCACTCCACAGAGCAAGACGCTGTCTCAAAAAAAAGAAAAAAAGAAAAGAAAATACTTTTCCCTCATAATTTTGAAGGTATTGCTCCATAATATTCCAGCATGCAATCATGCTGATAAGAAATTTGAAGTCAATTTGATTTTCATTTCTTCACAGATGACCTATTTTTGCTTTAGTTTGTTTGTTTTTGCCACTCTAAGCTTTTAGGACACTTCTCTATCTTTAGTCTTCAGAATTGTTACAATGCTGAATCTAGGTGTGGGCTTGTTTCCTCTCTCCCTCCCTGCCTCCCTCCCTTTCTTACTGCTTTTCTTCCTCAGGTCCTTCAATGCTAGAAAATGCTTATATTATTTCTTTTACAATTGTCTTTCCTC
>RJWJ010039866.1:0-14257 GCA_004363605.1 Indri indri | reverse complement strand
AACTGTCACTGGCCAGAGGGCTCATGCCATGCTCGTCTGAGAGATGATAGACCTAACTAAGGCTGAGACAACAGCTGGAGATGGACCTAGGCTGAGCTAACAGCTGGAGATGGACCTAGGCTGAGATAACAGCTGGAGATGATGGACCTAGGCTGAGATAACAGCTGGAGATGGACCTGGGCTGAGATAACAGCTGGAGGTGATGGACCTAGGCTAAGATAACAGCTGGAGATGGACCTAGGCTGAGATAACAGCTGGAGGTGATGGACCCAGGCTAAGATAACAGCTGGAGAGGGACCTAGACTGAGATAACAGCTGGAGACGATGGACCTAGGCTAAGATAACAGTTGATGGAGATGGACCTAGGCTAAGATAACAGCTGATGGAGATGGACCTAGGCTAAGATAACAGCTGGAGAGGGATCTAGGCTGAGATAATAGCTGGAGGCCAAGCAGAGCCAAGGCATCCTCCTCGGGTTCATGCACATTTGCTGCCCCACTGTGACCTTAGTATATCTCTTAGTTTCTTCAGCCCTCAAGCCCTGACCTTGTTGAAGAACAACATGATTACCTGATTGGAATGGGTGAGTTTTAAAAACATTATTAATTGAAGTTCGTAGTTTATTTAGATTTCCTTAGTTTTTATCTAATGTCCTTTTACTGTGCCAGGATTCATCCAGGACACCATAGTACATTTAGTCATCGTGTGTCACCTTAGGGTCCTCTTGGCTGTGACAGTTTCTTAGACTTTCATTGTTTTTAAGATGACCTTGACAGTTTTGAGGAGTACTAGTCAGGTGTATTGTAGGAGGCCCTTGGAATTTTTCTGATGTTTTTCTCATGATTATGCTAATAAAAAAAATTTTTTTTTTCTTTGAGACAGAGTCTTGCTCCGTTGCCCGGGCTAGAGTGCCGTGGTGTCAGCCTAGCTCACAGCAACCTCAAACTCCTGGGCTCAAGCGATCCTCCTGCCTCAGCCTCCCAAGTAGCTGGGACTACAGGCATGCGTCACCATGCCTGACTAATTTATATACATATATATATATATTTAGTTGTCCAGATCATTTCTTTCTATTTTTTAGTAGAGACGGGGTCTCGCTCTTGCTCAGCTGGTCTCGAACTCCTGACCTTGAGCAATCCACCTGCCTCGGCCTCCCAGAGTGCTAGGATTACAGGCGTGAGCCACCGCGCCCGGCCTATGCTAATAAAAATTACAGGACAAAGTTGGTATAACCAAGGTAAGGAGGCAAAATTAACCATGTGCAACAAATGTGTACAATAAGTCCCCCTTCCCCAAACATACCCCCCAACTCACACTGTGTGTTCCAAAGTGCCTAGTATTGGTCTCAAACGTGGTGGTAATCCAATATTTGGATGCATGAACAGAGTGATGGTTGGATAAGTTTTTTCTCTACTGCCACCATCCCTGCTATTCTCACGTAACTCTATGTTAATATCACTTTAAGTCTTTCAAAGGACATTAATCAACTTTTTAATCACAATATAATAAAATTCATGCTGATAATATGTGTCTTCATTTTTGTTTCAAGCACTTCAGATAAAACCCTACAGGCTTAAATTGGCCATAATTGTCTTAAGACCCCAGTACCATTGGGATCTTAAGATTTGCACAAACTTTTCATGGACGTTACCATGTAACTAAGACACCTCCAACTATTTGCACCCACCAAGCATAGCTCTTGATCTTCAAAAACTTTCAGATATTCTATAAAATAAAGTGTCCATCATAAAAGGAATAAAAAATTAAATAGAACTGGAGTTGTTTAACCCAGAGATGAAAAAGCTATGGATAACCTAATTACAAGCTTCTAGAATTATGGAAGATTGAAAAGAGTCATATAGACTTGGGTTCTAGTCCTGGCTCGGCCACAAATGAGCTGTGTGACCATGGGGAAGTTACTTGCCCTCTCTGTGCTTCATGATCCTGTCCGGAAAAGAGTGGAGCGAGGCTTCCGTGGCAGGGCTGTGGTAGGTTTGCAGGGAGTGATGTGTCATGTGCCTAGCACAGTTCCTGGCACAGACTGGGTTATTCAATAAAATGTAGTTTCCACCTCACTTGCTACGTGATCTGACCTATGATAAAAACAAAACCACTTAATATTTTTACGAGCCTTTATAGCTTAGAAAGCATTTTTCTCATAATTTAGGGTGACAAACCACTGTCCTAGCCCTTTGAAGCCCAAATAAGAGAAAATGGATGTTAATTTAAGTAATAGTGATTTGGGTCAGGCAAAGAACATTTTTGGCTATGGCAATAATAAAACTCAGAGCAATTACCTGGGGGCTGTGGACTGTGTCCTTGGGGAAGCATCAAAAGGGAGCGGGTGGCTCAGGGCACACAGCCTTGTCCTCGCCACCATCTAACAGCCCTCCCATTCCTGGCCGACGGGAATAACATTGTGAAGTTCTGGGATGCATGGAAGGTGAATGGTTTACTCTCCATCCTCTGGACACTCTAAACCCACAGCCTGCCTTTGGGAATCTTCCTGAGTTCTGCCTCCTGAACCCACAGTTTCCTGGAGCTAAATTTGTGTGGTGGAAGGAAATCTTAGTGTGTAACCCAATGTGTAAGAAATATCTTGCTTCTGTATTCTTTAAAAAATAAGTTTGAATCCAACTCTGATCCTTTCAGCTTGTGAGAAACTCAAGTTCAGTCATTTACGGGCTGCTCACCAGGGTCGTGCCAAGGTCCTGGGGTCTCACTTGGTGTCAAAGCTTTGGGAAGGCTTTTTGGTCCTGCTGAGACCTCCAGGCTGTGTCAGGGCTCCCTGGGCTGATTATAATCACAGCACTAACCACCCATATTGTAGTTGCCTGTTTAGGCACCTGTCTCCTCTTCTACAGGGTCAGCAGCTTGAGGGCAGGAGCTGTGCCATTTATCATAGTATCCCTAGGGCGGTGTGTCAACTATTACATAGCAGGGGTGCAGTGAATAAATAAATGTTTTCTTTATAGCACTGTCTTAGTCCGATGTGTGCTGCTGTAACAAAATACCACAGACTGGGTAATTGATAAAAAGAAACTTACTGGCTCACAGTTGTAGAGGCTGGGAAGCCCAATGTCAAGGTGCCGGCGGGTTTGATGATTCCGACTCCAAGATGGTGCCTTGAACAGTGCTTCCTGGAGGGGAGGAGCGCTTCATCTTCACACAGCAGAAGGCAGAAGGGGAAAGAGGCAAAAGGAGGCAGCACCCATCCTTTTTAATGGAATTAATCCCACCCGTGAAGGCAGAGCCCTCATGGCCTAATCACCTCTTAAAGGTCCTACCTCTTGTTACAAAAAAAGTTAAACTTCAACATGAGTTTTGGAGGGGACAAACATTTCAACCACAGCAAGCACGTACATTAGATGATGTTTTCCCCTTATGATCACGAGCCCATTGAAGGAAAGAACTGTACTTTCACCTCCATTTTCTTAATGCCTGTGGGCCTTAGTAAATGCTCCTTGGGTAAATGATTGAATAGTGCTTTTTACTGTGCACTGCATTGCAGTGGCTTGTTGGTCGGCTATGCTGTGCATTCCCCGTGGCAGAGCTCTGTCTTGGTCATTGTGACAGACTATTAATTGTTCCCACATCTGTTTTCTCCTTCATAGAGCCCCTGAGATTTAGCTGGGCACGTGGCTGCCCCTAATAGAGACAGGGTTTTCCAGGCTTTCTTGAAGGGTCACATGACTAAGTTCTGGCCAAAGATACCAGCATCAGTGATGGACACAGCTCATGCGAGCCAGCTCTGCACTTTCCACTCCTTCCTCGCACTGGCTGGAGAGCACACACGATGGGAATTTCTCCTTGACTCTGAGGGTGAGGGGAACACCCTAGGAACAGTGGAGCAACAGGAGAGGAGGGGGCTGGGTTCCCAACACTTCAGGTCCTCCACTTTGGCCCCAGAGTGTTGGGTGCAAGAGAAATAACTTCTATCATGTTTAAGCCACTGTACTTGGTGTCTCTGTGCGAGCAGCCAGATCTTTGTGCCAAACAATACTCTCATCTCCGTACCCTTGGCTCTCTCAGCCCAGTGCTGGACAGGAGCAGGCTACCATCATACAGACCCCTTCCTGAACTGTCCATCTCCATGTTTTCATCCCACCATGTGGAGCTCCCAGGGGAGGGCACGCAGAAGCTAGGAGGCTGCCTTCCTTTGCAGCTCCAGCCTGAGTCAGCAGCATTTTTCGTTTTAATGAGATGACGCTAGAGATCGTGCCTCCCTGGGATGAGTGGGTCTGCCCTTCCTGGGGACCTGTGGAAGGTCCTGGCATTTTTATCATTGCTGATCTTGGAGGTCAAGGGGAAGGCAGGAGTCTCAGAAAGGGGAAGGACCTATAGGGCATGCATGTGCTGCCCTGGAACCAAGTCTGAACTTCAGTGAAGTGGAGAGAACAGCACCTGGGCCTGCTTCACCCTGGCAGATGCCACTGAAAATGCCCCTTCTGCTTCCCCTGAGTTTCCCAGATGTGCAGCACAGGACACCTGGCAAGCGTTGTTTGCCCAGCAAATGCTCTAATGATGCTCACCAGCATCATCAGACACGCAAGGGTCCATCGGCCCCTAACCCTCACATGGCCTCTGCTGTCTGGATGCACTGGGTGGCATGAACTGTGGTCACCTTGTGTTCTTTTCTGCTCTGGTTCCCTTGGGACCCTACCCCACGGACCCCACCCCATAGGCTCCTGCCCCACAGATCCCTACTCCCCACCCTCTACCCAATGAACCTGCTCCTCACACTCCTGCCCTGTGGACCCCTGCCCATTCCTCAGCCAAGCTGTGTCAACTCAGTCCACAGACCCTTCCTGGAGCCCTGGTCCACTTTACTGAACTCGGGTGTCCAGGAACGAGAAAGGCACTACTATTCTAACCATTTTTATTTTGTATTTTGGGGGATATGGGTGTGGTAAGCATCCATTTCTCACTCATGGAGATCGGCAGGGCCTTGGGAGCTGAGTTTCTTATTTTACGTAACATTTGTTGAGTGCTTACTGTGGGTTGGGGCTTTGCTAAGCACTCACCAGGTGAATCAGCTCAGGGAATTCGCTCAGCTACCTTATGGGGCTGGTGCTATTATGATCCCACTTTACGAATGAAGAAGCCAAGGCTCCGGGAGATTCAGGAACTCACTGTGGTAATCCAGTTCATAGCAAAGAAACCCCAGAACCAGGATTCACACCCAGGGAGTGTCACCTGGATGCCTACTCTTTCTAGGATGCCTCAAGTATATTCCTGGCATCCTAACGTATGGTCTGGGACACAAAGGCAAATGATCTTCAGTGAGGGGAGTAAAGGCAGGGACAGATGAGCAGCAGCAGGTGTCAGATACACTGGACAAGAGTAGAGCTAGGTACAGGGCATGAGGTCAGAGGTCAGGTTCCAGGGTGAGCAGGAACAGGTAGACAAACGGAGGGCGAGGCAGATAGGGAGAATGCAGCTGAGAAGAAGGCAGAAGGCCAGGTGCTTTCTGCTATTGGGTTTTGGCCACTTGGGTCAAGGATAGGCCTGTGAGTCAGGGAGCATCCACCTTGCTTGCAGGTACGGGCAGGACCCTGGGACGGGGGAGGCCTGGAGGCGAAGTTGGATGTCGGCATCTCTCTCCTACAGTGAAGTTAGCTGCTTCCTGCTGCTTCTCTCTCTGCAACCCCGTCCTCCAAGTTCCAGGAGAAGGTCCCTGTGTGTGTGACGTGCAGTATCTCCTCCAGCAAGAGGGAGGAGGCCGGAGGGTGTGGCGTGACACCCCCCATGTGAAGCTCTTCCTCCCCAGCCCCGCCCTCCTCCCAGCTGCGGCGCCCTGCCGCAGCCCCAGCGGCTGTCCCTGCCAAACCAGCCTTCCTCTGCCACGGCCCCACTCCATTTATTTTCAGATTTTATGTGCTTTAAAATAGCCCTGCTGATAGGTGCCAAAACCCAGCAGACCTGAAAAACGCTTACCAGGATGAAAAAACTGAAGGGCACTGGCTTCCCGACATGACTCAAGGCCACCCCCGCCCACTCCCTTCTCTCTCCTACAACACATCTCGGGGCACAGAGACCCCAAAATCTTTCCCAGCCAGGTCTACCAGACTTTCCCCATTAACACAAATTCCTGTGAAAAGTTCATTAAAAGCTCATAGAAAGGAGGGGCCCTCAGGGCTGCAAAATGGCCTGGCAAGAAAGAAAACTCCATTTCCATTGACCAGATGCTGAATTAAACCAGGTGCCCATGGGTTAGACTCACACTGGATTTGGATTCCCACTGTGCTTTGGGGGCGGTGTGAGACTTAGGAGGGAGGCGGGGTGGCAGCCAAGCACCTGTCTTCTCAGCCTCTCTGCTCCTTTCCCCATCGGCCCCTCTGAGGTTTCAGATGCCCAGGGGGCACTGCCTAAAGGTGTTTATACCTGGCTTGCTCTCAGCACACCTTGTGTCACAGACTGGACGGGCTGCTTCCACTATTCATTTAACCAACAAGCAGAACACTGTGCTATGGCCCCAGGAGACAGAAATATATACAGTACATATAAAAATGGTCTCTGCCTTCAAGGTGCGCCACTGCTGTGCTATGAGTGTGCACAGCAGGGGCACCTGATGCCTTTGGAGGTTATGGGAAGCTGCATAGGAGCTGGGAGTCAAGTGGTGGGGATGATGCGTAGGGAAAAGATGCTCCGTGCAGAGGGAAGGGCATATGCAAAGACCCAGGGGTGAGAAAGAGCAAGCTGTGTAGGCGAGACACCAGGCTCAGTGTGACCGCAGTGGAGAAGGCCCAGGGGGTGGGGGAATAAACAGGCTGGAAAGCAAGGAGGGCTCAGACACGGGCAGGCCTTGTTAGCAGCGCTTGAAGAGTGGGGACTTCACACGAGGGTGGGCTTCATTTTGGTCACCACTGGATCCTCCATGGCTAGATCAGTGTCTAGCACAGAGTAGATACTCAGCACATACTCGTTGCTGAATAAGTGATGAGCATGGAAAGATTCTCAGCAGGAGCAAGACCCGATGAGTTCTGAATTAGAATCGCCACCCAGTCTGCAGTGTTGGGAATGGACTGCAGGGCAATCACGCAGACGGGAGGGCAGGCAAGGAAGGGGCCCTGACCGCAGAGGGCAGAGGGGAGGGAGAGAACGGGCTCGGTGATGGGTTGAGAGGGGCTGGCAGGAAGGAGGATTCAAGACAAGACGAAGGGCATATAGGTGCAACTTCTGCAAGCACTGGGTGAGGTGCAGACCCCAGCCTTGAGGCATGGAAGCCCCCTGGGCACAGCGCAGTGTGGGCTCCAGGATTGGCAGGTCTGAGAGGCTCCCCAAACACATGCGCCCATGGCTCATGTGACATATGTTCCGCTCCTCCAGCACCAGAGTCCCCTCAAAGAGAGAGCTAGTATCTTGAAACACCCCAGTAAAAATGAGTTTTAATTCACTTAAGCATATAAGGTGTGGAGCATTTGACAGCTATACGTGTGTGTGTGTGTGTGTGTGTGTGTGTGTGTGTGTGTGTGTCAGTGGCAGAACTGGATCCAAACACAGGGTTTCCATTTTTTCAAAGCTTTATGTAGATGAAATGATCAAGTGATGTCACAGCATTTTGTTGCTTCAGGCTTTAAAACATTTATTGAACAACTGTCATGTGCAAGGGAGAACTAACCAGTAATTGAGCACCTACTCATCTGCCCAGCTTCATGTTTGTTGTGTTCCATTTAGTTACCCAGTAGTCCCATGAAGTGTGACTTGGATTTGGGAGTGACTTGCCTAAAGCCACACAGCTGTCAGGGTTGGAGCCAGAGTATGGGACCACGTTGTTCTTAAAGGTGGAGGTCTTCCCACCCACCCACACCTCCTCATCACGCCCCACCATGGCAGCGCCGTACATCCAGAGAGGCGGCAGGATACAATGAGAAAATACGGGAAGAGTTCAACTCATGTATGGGCTTGGCGATGAAGAAATCAGTTGAAGGAGGAGGCAGCATTAGCTTATGGAAAAAAAATACAGGTTTTAGCATCAGATAGATCAGGACACAAATTCTGGTTCTGTCACTTGCAAGCTAAGTGGCTTTGAGTCGGTTACCTACCTCTTGGTGCACCATTCCCTCATCTGCCAAATGGAGATGCTACTACTCACCTTGCCGGGAGGGAGATTAGAGATTATGCAGAAGTCATGGCTTCCAGGATTATCTGAGCTGGACCCTGAAGGCCAGGTGCCCTTCCGACAGTGGGAGATGGGGTCGGGGGAGGGCGTTTCAGGTAGAAGGAGTAGAATGAGCAAAAAATGGGTTTGCAGGAAAGCAAACAGAGTGGTGAGTCATTCGGCTTGACCGAATTGTAGAAAAATGTGCATGAGAGACGGAGGTTGCAAAGGCAAGTTAGAGAACAAGAGGGACCTCACAGGCCATCGCTTCTCTCCACCACCACCGCGCTTCCTTAGCTCAGCCTCTGACAGCTCCCCGGGGTTCTCACCCATCTCCTGCCCTCCAGCCTGGCTGCCTTGCTATCCGTTCTCCATGCTGCAGCCCAGGCTCGCACGTGTTCTGGACTTCATTCAGCAGCCACGAGGAGCCCCTGAAGGTCTCAAGCAGGGGAGTGACTGGATTGGCACTGTGCTTTTCTTATGTTGTCCTGACAGCAAGGCTGTGTTGTGAGGGTCACGGAGCAGCTTAAGCAGCATAGTACCTTGTCTGGGCAGGCTGCCAGGGACTCTCCTCCACCTACAAAGTGCAGCCCGAACTCACACGCATGCTCCGTGACGCTCATCACCGTGTGGCCCCTGCTGCCCAGTCCCCATCCGCCTCCCATGACACCCCAGCCCCCATATTGTGTGTGAGCCAGGCTTCTCTTCCTTTCCTCCAGAGTGCCCTGAGGGACAGAGGAGAGAGACAAAGACCCCAGGATCTGGGTCTGTTGCAGAAGGCAGGCCCACCCTCAACACACAGGCAATTTTTCTTTGCGGGTTAATGCTTTATCTTAAAAATTCATTCATGTCAATCTTGCCTTGTATTGCATAACATACATGCTTATTTTAACTTTAAAAATGCATTTAATTTCTTCTTATACAGCTATTTTACCCAAATAGTTAAGCAAAATTAACATCCCTGAAAGATGCACCGTAGTTATTCTGTGCCTTGAACCACAGCACACAGGTATCCACTTTGGTAAGCACTCTGTCAAACATTAGCTGTGCCCTTTTGCCCTTTCTGCTTGGGGTTCCAGTCCCTTCCTGAGCTGGAGAATTCTCACTTATACTTCAAGATCCAGCTCCAGTGCTGCCTCTTAATTTAAAATTAATCAGTGTGTTAATTGAATAAACAAAGAGTTCAGGAGAAGCTCTTCCCGGCCCTACTCCTTCTGTTAGAAGAGGCTCATCCTTCATTTGTATTTCCTCAGTACGTCGTAACATCTCCATCATGGTTCTCATCCCCTTGTGTTGGAACTTAGTGTTGATGTGTCTGCCTGCTGTACCAGCTCTGTGAAGGCAAAAGCAAAAGAGCATCTTAATTACTTCGGTACCTTGGAGCCCGTTATAGTGCCTGGTACGCAGTAGGAGCTCTGTTCACCAGGGAGGGAGAAGTCAGTGAAGGTTTTGAATCATGTGTGCAGTTGTGCTGTGATGGTGATGAGATCACCCGGGTCACAGCTGCTGCCTTCAGCAGAATCACCAGGATGGCTTGAGTAAGGTCTCCCACCGTTGCCTTCCATTTACTTCAGTCCGAGGATGTTTGCACAAGGTGGCCCGTCCTTTCCTCTAATACTAACTGAGCATGGCTTTGCTGCCATTTATATATACCAACAGCCAGAAGCCGGGGGGAAGGGGCTATCATTAAAATACATAAAGGGCAATCTGTGATTGAGATGCTGGCGCCATTCCATTCTGGGATGAGGGGTAGACTGCAGCTGTCTGTCAGTTCCACCAGCCTCCAGACCACCCCTGGTCTGGGGGTCCTCCAAGCTGCCCACATGTGCCCTCTGCAGAGATCCGGGAGCTCTGCTTGGAGGAAGCAGAGATGTCAGCTGCAACCCTCCAGAATCAACTTGGGGAACCCCCTCCTTTCCATCTGGCTTCCTTTTCTCTCAAGAGTTTCCCAGGTCTGAGATCTCAAGGCCTCAGACTCCCAGTCTCCCATACCTGAGGAGCCCTGGGCAGCTACAAATGCAGACCGTTGATTCCATCACACCTTCAAGGTCCAGGTCTTGACCTTGACAGGATGTGTTGCCTTGGGTTATCCAAACATGGATTTCCAAAGGCTGTAGTGTAAGGTGGTTTTCCTGCGTGTGAGCCCCTGCCTCTGACCATTTAAAATTTGAACTCCGGTTTATGATGGTTCCAAACCTAGGGGAGGGGGTGGCTATCTTTTGTTTATCTTCTACTTGCTTGTCTGCAGCTGCAAGAGACTAAAATACTCTCTTCCTACGAGTAGGCTACTGAGACTTTGGAGTGCAAAAAGAGTTGTTTTAGCCAGAGCAGTTAAACTACGAGAATCTTTTCCCAGAAAGGAGGAAATAAATCAATGTTTGCTTAAGGAATAAAGACCAAACTCCTCTGGAAAAACAAAATGTGATTTTTAAATTATCAAAGCAGGCTTTAGTAATCACAGAGGGAACTACATTCCTTGGAGCTCTTAATGGGTGCCTGATGGTATCCTTGCTTTGTTAAATATCAGATTTATTTGGCCGTGATTAATTATTGATGCCTGGATGTCTCTCTTCCCCTTGGGTACATATTCTTCCCAGCTAACCCCTCTAACTCGCCTCCATCTTCATCTGCATGTTGTTCTGACATTTGCCTCTGCCATTGTATTATCACTTATATATGGATAAAGTGGAGAGAAAAGGAAGAAACAATGAAGCCCCATTTTCAAGACATATTTCTTGTTTGAACCACTAAAATAGGCTCTTAACCAACCAGATGCTGCTCCTGATATCTGCTAAAATGGAAATTTGACCCAGCCTGATGCTGGCAACAGTAAGTGACATGATTGTCCCATTTGAGGCCTCCAGGGTGTGACCCTGCCTTCGGCTCCCGTGATCTGATCCACCACCAAAAAGAGCAGTGTGACCTGGACTTCCTCCACAGACCCCGGTTTCCAGCACCAGGCCAGTCTCAAAGCTTCCCTCTCATCAGGGCTTCCAACAGAGATGAGATCTAAGTGGAAAGGTAAAGAAAGAAGGGAAAAGAGAAAAATCTACCAGGAAAAGATGTGCAGCAGGAGATAGTGGAGGGAAGGAGAAATTTTATTTTCCTTCTCTGCCTCCCAGGCTGCATCTTGTTGGATGACAGCAGCAGCAGACACAGCAGAATTAGGAATGCTGGTAAACATGCCTTTTTCTTCTTAAAAAACATGTTTTTGGAAATATAAAATGCATTCAGAAATGTGCACAAATAATGAATGTATAGCTGAAAGAATGTACATCAACAACTCATGTAACCAGCACCCAGATTAAGAAACAGAACTGACTGGCACCCCAAGAACACTAATAGTCATTATCCCTGTGATGGGGACCACATTGACTTCTAACACCCTAGAGTGGTCTTGCCCATTTTTGAACTTCACGTAAGCATAGTTCTATAGTATGTACTCTTTCGTGTCCCTCTTCCTTTGCTCAACATTATATTGGCAAGATTCACCCATGTAGAGGCAGCTTGTTCATTTTCATATAATATTCAACTGGGTGAATATACCATTAGTTAGCCTACTGTTGATGGGCATTTGGGCAATTTCCAGTTTGGGGCTATAATTTATAACTCAGCATTCTAGTTCATGTCTTTTGGTGAATGCATGCATGCATTTATGGTGGGTATAGACCCAGGAGTAGCATCGTTGAGTCCTGGGATATGCACACATTCAGCTATAGTAGGCGCTGTCAGGTGGTTTTCTGACGTGCATGAATTGTACCAGTTTTATACCGTCCGAGACTCCTGGTGGCTCCACATCCTTTGGTGTGATTGGTCTCCTCTATTTTAGCCATTCCAGTAGGTGTGGGGATGGTCTCTCAGGTGGCTTTAATTAGCATTTCCCTGATACTACTGATGGTAAGCACCTATTCACATGCTTATTGGCCATTTGGATATTGTTTTGTGACGTGCCTGTTCAGGTGTTTTGCCTGTTTTTCTAAGGGTTGTCTGTCTTTTTCTTATTGATTTGTAGGAGAAGCTGTGCCTTTTTGAGTCATCATATACATACATGGCTTTGTCCATCCCATATCCATTTAGGGTAACTCAATTCAGCAAGCCGTAACTGAGTGCTGTTTGTGTGACCGTTTGGTGCACTGAGATCCCAAGAGGAATGAAGCTGAAAGCTCACTCTGCCCTCAAGCTCCGTCCTTGCCCTCGAGGGTTTGGGAATCTAGGCCTTAGGCGCCTGTGCTGGCCAGAATTCTTAGCTGGGTCTTGGCCTCTTCCTATCCGCACCAAGGCTTGGCCTGGTGGGGACAGGAGTTAGCTTGAATTTCTGGAAGTTCAGTGGTTAGCTCTTCTTCTGCAGGTTTCCGTAAAAGGAACATAGAAGATCAAATGATTTGAGGCAGACAGGGTATCACTGACTCAGTCCAGCTCCACGGACCCAGCCAGGGCGCAGCACTGCAGCGTGGCCTGGCTGTGGCTATCCTTCCTTTGGCGTGGACAGCAACAGTAAGTAGCAACAAATTGATATTGATATTTCCTTACTGCATGGGCTCCAGTAATAGCTGGTACTTTGTTTGGTTTGGAAAACATGAGCTTTCCATATGATGCCTATTTTGAAATTCTAGTGCTGTGTCTTAACTGATGGCTTCTATTTCTACAGACTCCTGGTGCTGCTGGACGCAGACATGTATCAGCCGCTGAAATCTGCTAACAGCTCAGCAGAAAATTCTTTGTGGAATCACTGAGGCCTTGTATTGATCTCGCGTTGTGATCTGCCTTTGCTCTGAAAGATATTGTGCTAGATATTGTGCTAATCAATGACCTGGGTTCTGATCACCACCTGACCAGGTTGCCGGGTGACCTTAAGCAAATTACTTAATTTCCCTGAGCCTTTCTCCCTCTGCTCATCTGCCAAATGGGAGTCCTAATCCTAATCCCTGTCATGATTAACTTGCCAGGTTTTCAGACAAATCAAATAAAGTGATTATGTATGAAAAAGCATTTTCAAAAATCTAAAGTGCTACAGATAAAAAGATAACGCAAAGTACTACTGCTAACCAGATTTTGTTCCAATATGGCAATCAGAGCCTCAGGTCTTCTTTGAATCATTAATTTCCATTTTGCCTGTATTAGTTGGTGTTCAGACCTATTAGTGACCCTCGGCTTGGAATTCTTTGATGTAAAAGGCACCTCTTTGGTCTAGATAAACTCTTGCGCTTTGGCATTTCACCACGTGGCTATTTCTTCTGCGACCTTTTTCTTTCTTTGTTTCTTCCCAGGGTCTCGCAGACCTTTTGTCACCTGGATGGGATCCATTTAGGCAGCCTCCAACCCACATCAAGGGATTTTAATTTCCTCATGGCTTTGTTAACATTTCACATTGTTACAGGTCAAAACACAAAGTTATTTACTGGGAGCTAGGAAATGTCATTAACATGACTCACGGGAGCCCTGTGATTTCTCTGTCGGTCGTCATAGCACCCATCATCCTGGGGAGTTTAGCCGGGGACTGGCTCCGCCAGGGTCCTGATGCCACTGTGTTTGACTAAGGTAGGATAGCTGGGAAATGCCAATGCAGGGTAGATTTGTTCGAGGAGCCCCTTCCTTTAGTGGCTGTCATTTTGTTAAAGCGAATTCCCTAAAGATTATTCAATATCTATTTCCTAACCAAACAGGGAGGGGAATGAAAATCTTCATCCATTCACTCAAGAGTCACCCTTTCCTCTCTCTTTACTCACTCCTTCGAGGGCGGGTGTGTAAGTACTAACGGGGGGGACCGTGAGTGGCTGCTGGAGCATGTGTTTTGTCTTTCTGTCCTCATATACGTAGGAAAGAGATGGGGCGACAGAGGCTGTGACGGGGAGGGGCCCACGGGCTCTCAGGGAAAAGGTGCGTCTGGTAATTGTCCGAAACAGAACTTTGTCGCACATTCCCCTCTATTGGCATCACAGCACCTGCCTTTTCCTCCTGTGCTGGCTCCTCTTCCTCTAGCCACTGAGGTGTCTGGGGAGTCCATCCCAGCCCCTTCTCTCTTCACCAAGAAGGTCCCAGCTACTCTCATGCTATAAACGCCTGCTATAGGCCACCGACCACCCTCTGCTGTCCATTCGTACCCCTGGCCTCTCTTCTGAGCTGCAGACAAGTACAGTTGCAGCCTCTCGGAATCCA
>RJWJ010039865.1:0-14265 GCA_004363605.1 Indri indri | reverse complement strand
ACAAATAATCCTGTTAAAAAGTGGGCAAAGAAAATGAATAGATATTTTTCTAAAGAAAGACATACAAATCGCCTACAGATATGTGAAAAAGTTCTCAACATCACTAATCATCAAAAAATGCAAACTGAAACTACAATGAAATATCATCTTATCCCAGTCAGAATGGCTATTAATAAAACAACAGAAAATAACACATGTCAGTGAGGCTACAGAGAAAAAGGGAACTCTTGTACACTGTTGGTGGGAATGTAAATTAGTACGACTTCTATGGAAAACAATATGGAGATTTTCACAGAACTAAAAACAGAATTGCTATCTGATGCAGCAATCCCATTGCTTGGTATTTACTCAAATAAAAAGAAATCAATATATCAAAAAGACACCTGCACTTATATGTTTATTGCAGCACTATTCACAATAGCAAAGATAGGGGGTCAACCTTATTGTTCATCAACACATGAATGGATAAAGAAAATATGGTATATATACACCAAGAAATACAATTCAGACATAAAAAATATGAAATCCTGTCTTTTGCAGCAACACAGATGGAACTAAAGGTCATTAATTTAAGTGAAACAAGCCAGATACAGAAAGTCAAATATCACATGTTCTTACTCATAAGCGGGTTCTAAAATATGTGTATACGTAGACGTAGAAAGTGGAATGATAGACAATGGAGACTCAGAAGGGTGAGGGGATGGGAGGGAGTTGATGATGAGAGCTACCTAATGGGTACAATGTATTTTTGGGGTGATGGATACCCTAAAAGCTCTGATGGCTATGCAGTAATCTATGCATGTAACAAAATTGTACATGTACCCCATGAATTTGTACAAACCAAACAAAACAAAAAAAGAAGGATAATGCCTAATATTGCTAAGGTTTTGTAGAACTGGATACTCTCATATAATATTTTGCAAATAAACTATTAAACTTTTTGCATGACAGATTATATATAAATATACATATATACATACATGATTGAAGCAATTATCACCTATGAGCTTATTATGAAGAAATCCTAGAATAAAGCAATTTGATATTTGTTTAAAATTTTTCATTGTAGCATTGCTTATAAAAGCAAAACATGGGAAGCAATTATATATATGGCATAACCAGTTCTGTGTGTGGATATGTGTTTGTGTGTGTGTATAGTAGATGCATGGGAAGGAAAGATTTAGGGAAGGTTATTCAACAGTATTAACAATAGTTATATCTGGGCGATATTGGACTTAATGTTTGATGAGATATAAATAACAGTTTTAAAAAGCAAAATAAAAATTCTAAAATTTTCTTCAAGGGATGTTATGTAATTTTTTTAATCCTAAAATTTGGTGCACGGATATGGGTTGTGCTTATGACATGTTCATACATTTTTAGGTGTTTACTGTCTTTTTAGGTATAGAAGGGCTATAGGAGTAATTGTATATTTTACTTTTCAGAAAGAACATACTTTATTTATTTTATCCTTACACTATTTAGATTTGCTCACTATGGAAAGTGGAAGTATTGCTTGTGCCCATAACGATACATATAGTATCTTTTAATGTATAAGGGCTTTGTCTCAAAGAGCCAAGTTTCCTACACTTTTAATTAAAAAAATTTTTTAGACAATAACGTATTCCTTCATTAAAATCCCATGGTCATTAATACCCTCTCTAACTTATCAAAGATGGACCCGGTTGCCTACCTTGCCTCTAGGTCTGTTCCATCCTTTTGCAATGATGTCAGTGCAATGTTACCTTGTCCACAAATCTTTTCCAGATTTTCCCATCTATGAACATTCATGGGATTTTGTCTTTATCTGTGTCATGTCATCCACTACTCTTCACATCGCAGCAATACTGTATGCGTAAATGCCATCTATTGTGTTAGATTATGAAGTTATTGAGGGTGCAGTTGAAGTCTGACTTAACAATTTTATCTCTCAAATCTCCTAGTGAAGAGGCTTGTTTTGTTAGAATGTAGAGCAGGAGAAGTGTGCTGGAGTCTTCCTCTTGGGGTTCACGTTTTGATTCCTCATAGCTATTGTGGCCTTTGGCAAGAACCTGTTGTCCACAAAGCAGTGTTTCCTTTAGGATTATATGATAAGGTAGAATGATTTAAGTGGAAAAAAAAAAAAAGGAGAAGAATTGGCAAAGGTCAAAGGAGACTTAGATTTACAGAGACCAGACACAGCTACCACTGTGCATGGTCAATGAATAAATTGATACATTTTGGTTTACTTATCTCGGAGACACAGAAAGAAGAAACTCATAGCAGAAAGAGGAGCAGACTTCTAATTAACATTCAAATAATATTAATAATATGAAGGCCATTCTCCCCCACCTGACTTATTTTCTTTACTTACATAATTTCTCTTCGAACATTTGTATACTCAAATTATCTTACTAAAATCTCACACTCACCTGTACCACAACTTTCTCTTATTTTCTTGTATCAAATTGGCCATTCCAAATTCTTAATGCATTCCTTTTCTATTCCCTGTAGTCATGTGAAAAAACTCATGTAAGAGAAACCATAACTTACTCTACATTAATTGTTGCTGTACGGAGACGTCGTATGGGTCTGCATTGCTCTTCCTGGTTATGCATTGTTTGTCTGCTACCATGTGATACGAACTACAGCCTGACTCGCAAGTGTGGTCCACACCCCTCTTGATGTCACGGCCCAGAGCGGATTGGAACTGACAACACCATAGCATTGCTCTATTACAGTGCACTGAGGATACCATGCAGGCCTTGGAATTGCTAAATGAAGATTTCAAAAAGAAACCTCAAATTAAGCTAAAAACACAGCAAGTGGAGCAATTTCAACTGCAAAATTGGCCCTGTTTTCTCCTTCTCCTTCCTTGCCCCCTAGTAGTCTTTTCCCTCCTCCTTTTCCTTCTCTTCTTCCTCTCTTATAATGACCTAGGGAATTTTCTCAAAATTTACCTTCAAAATGTACACTTTGGTTTGTCGTAAAAGATCACATGGCAAAAATCATAGAATTTTTTTTATGGGGGTTTCTGACAACTACGCTTAGGAGAATGACGAGAAACAATGACTTCTCCTTTTTGATGATCATAAAAAAAATTTAAGTTCATTCTTTAAGACCATTGTTTGAATGCACCAAAAGCATTCGTAGTTAAAGGCAAATAATTTAATGTAGGAAACCACTGAATGAGCTACTTAGATACCTGAATAATTATTTGTAATCTGTCTTCTCATTAAAGAATTTAATGACTGAATTAAGAATGAGAATCTTAATGCTTGTTGGAACCATATTTTGGCCTAATATTTGCTTAATTTTATACTGCCTTCATAGAATAGATGTTAAAAATTCTTAACAAAAAAATCCTAAATGTAATACAGCCCAGTCATCAGGTGTTTTATCCCAGGCTCTTCATGATGCGGCCAAAAACAATCTTTCCCAACTCACCTTGCCTCATTCTGCCACCTTAACCTCAAACTCAAGCACCACAGAAGAGTTTGAAGTTCTGAAGAAATGTTGTATGACTTTACACTTCTGTGCCTTTGCTGAAGCAACACAATAGCTAGGTAATCAGGGTCTTGTGTTATCCCATCAGGACATTAGGACATTATCCTGAAGATACTGAGAAGCAACTGAGAAGGTTAAACTGAAAAGTGAAGCACCATTATTGAAAATCAATTTTAATATGATCTTTTGATCTACAGTTTATAGAATGTAAAGTAAGATGGTCACCAGAGAAAGCAGTTAGCACACAGTTGTCTTAATCTGTGTGAGAAATTACGGAAGCCTGAACTATGAGACTTCATTAAAATTGAAGAAAAAATGATAAATTAAAAATGCATTAGGGAAGAATCATAGGACTGAATGTTAAATTATGTATGGGGCTAGGTAAGATGAGCAGTCACAGTAGTGCCTGGATTTCAGGCTTCAAAAATGTGATTGGAGGCCTCCTTGCTATATTAAGGTATATGAAAATAGGAAAATGTTTGAAGGTTCACAATTACATTAGAATTTTTTGGCAAGTATTTGTAGTTTCCAATAATTATACATAGATGAGGACTATTGGTGTCCTTCACTCAATCTTGTTCCTGGGTTAAAAGAAAGCACTCTCAGACAAATGCCACCATAACCATAGGTACTTATCAGCAATCAGGCTAATAAAAAAACCAGACATACAATGTGGTCTGTCAGTGCAAACAATTATCTTTTGTTTTAGGGACTCCTATAGCAGCTTTTATAAAAGGTTTACTGGAGGCAAATATGCTGTTATTTCAGTGGCAGGATTTAGCTAACCGTCTAGCTGGAGGGAGGTATCTAAGAATTTTTTTGATGAGTTTTTGGATTTAAGCCAAGAGCACTCTTCCTGAAAGTACATACTACGGTTCCCTCTAGCTTCCTAAAATTTGTTCTAGCCTATTTATATATCTCACATATCACTAGTTTCATCAATAAAATCTCCCTCCTAATGTCCATTGTGCTAATTAACAAGACCTCTGGTCTTATTTGGAAAGAAAGATACATAGTTGAATCGCTTGAAGCAACCACTTATGGAATGTGGCCTTTTAATTAAATGCCAATGACCCATCCTTGGAGCCTTTTCCAGATCAGAGCAACTGACCGCCCCTAGGGTGTGGATGAACACTAACACACACATATGTACCACACTGACAATGCTGAAGTGATTTAAGCAGATTGCAGACAACTTAACAGAGGAAAAATGATGTGTTCACTTTGGAACATGTTTAATTGGAGGTGGCAAGAGGAGATAGATCAGTAAATGTTCAATTACACAGATCTGCTCTCTGGGACAATGATATGGCTACAAATTCAATATGAAAATTGCTGACGTGTGGTGTGTTTTGCTATTTTTGTTCATAAAAGGGTATAATACAGTGGTATTTATTCATTCATTTATTCTTTCATTCAACAATTGTTTATTAAATGTCTGGTATGTGCCCCATGGTGTGTTTGGCCTAGGAATGGGCAAAGTCTCAGACCCTTTTTCTGAGAAATTCACATTTTAGGGAGAGACAGAAGTATAGAAGTATAATATAAATAATACAATTTAGGAGGGTTAATATAGGGTAATCTTTCCCCAACCCAACAAACAACTGCAATTGAGAAATGACTCATTTTTTAGACTATAACCCTCTAAAAATGGTGAATGCTATTGGTACTCTTGAAAAGACAATTATACAAGCTGCATTCAAAATATGACTTAGGGCACTTTGTAGCGAAGCTGCCTCAAGAATAGGTTAGAGCTGTCCCATAAATGAGAGAATTTCAGGAGCCTTAGTAAGAATCTGTGGCATTGGCCATGGAACATAGCCTGCAGCAGTTTCACCATGCAGATAATATTTGTGACACAAAAATTTCACTTCCTATGGAAGTAAACACTTGAAGATGAGCCTGTAGGTGCTATCATATAGCAGTAGTTGGGTGAGTAATTAATTTTTCCATATTTAAAAAATTCCAACAAAACTTAATTGTTCTATGTTTTATAGCAATGGGATCAGGAAATGTATGTTGGGTTCTCACCAGAGGGGGAAAATTGAAGTGCATATTTTTGACTTGAAATTGTATAATTAAGAAAACAAACGATCACATATATATATATATATTATATATATATATATATATATATATATATATACACACACACACACACACGGATACATTTTTACTCAATATGTGTGTATATTTATTACATTTTTTAAATTGTGAATGAAAGAACCTAGCCTGTTTTAAGTTCTGAAAAACATCTTGAATGCCTTTACAAATGTTACAAAATTTCCAAAGCTGTTTTGCCAATCACTGGTTTTTAATTTTATAGCTTAAGTGGATGTCAACGGAAATTTATTCCTTATGTTTCTGATTCTTTTGTGTTTGGCCTATCCAAGTGTTTCGTAAGAACCATTTGATGTCTAAAAGGTCTTAGAGGCTTTCTGGTTCAAGCATGTTTAAGATTATTTATTCAGAGTCAAGTAACATTTTATCATTATCAAATGAAAATGAAACTCAAAAGGCCTTAAATTATTTCAAAAATTTAAAGACCGATAAACATAATTAATGCCTACTTAGCATTTGAAGGTGGACTCTGGTCAAAATGTAAATATATCGAAGACATCTTAGGTCATTTTACTATATTTTAAAAAATTTGTACATTTTTTTTCTTTATGAGAAAACAGCAGAAATTAGGACAAACAACCACTGGAACAAACACCAAATTGGACCTCATATGGTATAAGCTGAATAGTCCTGATAATTGTCTAAATATTATGAGTGAAGATTTTTACCCTGGTATCCAAGATCACCTGATCTTTTTTTAACCAATAACTTCTCCCTAAGACATACCTAAGGAAAACACAGGTAGGAGAACCACACCTACCAAATGACCTGTGTGCTAAATATTGTCCTCAAATTCAACATAAGACTGTATGATCTAAGCTGAATCCTATGCATAATGCTTTTTGTCTAGAGAGGCAATTTTGCATTGCATGGGCTTGGGTCACTCTTGTTGGTTTTGAATTTTGACTTTACCATTATTAATTATGTGATATTAAGTGAGTTATGTCATCTCTGGAATCCCTTGGATTCTTCAATTATAACAGAGGGATGATCACGGTTCCTATTCATTATGTCTGTAATTTATCTTACTGTATTTTGGTATAAACGTAATTAATATTATATTCAGAAATGATGCATCCTGGAGAGCCACAATGGAAAGCGGCTATCTGAATTGCTTCTGTTGCTGATAGCTTAACCAACATAACATATTTTGTTAATTAGCCTGGTGGATGTCAGAAATGAGTTAATTTTTGTGAAACTGGTGGCTTGATAATTAGACAGATAAATGTTAGAAATGGGATTTAGTAGTAAAATTAAAGTTTTGTAAGATATTTGGACTTACTTAAATATTTCAAAATCTACCAGTGTTCTCAGTGTTTGCATGAATGAGGAGGAAGAATCTAGGGAGGAGTCTTTAACCTTGGAGTTAATGTCCATGTGGTCTGTACTTGGTTTGGAGAATTTTTAAATTAATGCTGACTTTAATATTAATGAATAGCTGCCTTTAAAATATTGTCACCATCTGTGGTAAATAATCTATTGCCTCAGGTTGAAGGTAAGAGAAACTAGAAGGACAGACAAATGTGATTCATCAAACTTACAGAATAGGTTGTACTAGCTATTCTGTGCCTCCTTGCTAAAATAAGCTTATTTAATTAATGATTTTATTGTGTGACAGAATTCGATCTGATATTTATTTTCATTATAGTCTAATAGAGAGGTCGTAAGAATGTAGCTAACTCACCCATCTCAAACTTCTGCTGCGGATGTTATCTACCAAAATGAATAAGAAAGTTTTGCATTATCAAATTAGCTTATTCAATTCATCAGGCAATTTTGCAGGATTGACATGAGAAAGAAGAAAGTGAGCCATGTGAACACTCAGGACAGTCACCTGCATGGAATGAGAGCTTAGGAAATGCTTGCCATTATTAGGCTAAAATGGCCTGGAACCCAAACAAGACGTATGCTTCCTATTTCCTCTTATACATACCTGAGTGTTGGATTTTACCACCAACTGCAGAGAAAGCTATATACTTTTCAGAAAGAAGAATAGAACATTGTGCCAATGCATAGGCAATATTGGTCCAAGCCAACAATCTTGGGCTGCCTTACGTCGGGCACAAATGCACTAACCTTGCTTTGTAATGCATTTGGAAGGCAGAGCTTTTTCAAAATAGTAAAGGAGGCAGGAAGGGAAAGGTGTTATTTCTCTAGCTCTGAGAAACTAAGTCCTACAGGTGCCTACAAAATACCCTGTCCATTCCTGAGTCTTTGGAAGTTGGGCCCCATGAGGCATCTTGAAATTTAAGCAAGCCACCTTTTTTGAATGTCTTTTTGAATGAGAAGCAAAGTGTAGGAGAGAGAAGAAGAAGATGGGTCTTTGTCTTCCTTTTCCAAAACCAAAAAGGACACCAAAAATCCTCGCATGCTCTATACTCCAAATAGTGTCTTGTCTGATGTGATGCGTTAAACATACACACACATACACACCTACACACACATAAATACACATATATATTATATAAAAGACATGGAAAGACGGACAATGAAGGGTTATTATTCAATTTTGGCTTTTTAATTGTTTTATTTCTTTGCTCAAATAGTTGCATTTTCCCAAAGGCCATATATAGTTAAAAATGATGATAATAAGTTCACAAATAAAATTAGTTTTATTGTATTGTATTCCCTCTCTTGCTTGTATTTTAAAAATACACATTCTCCTGAGAAGACCAAATTAAGGCCAGGTCAAGGTTTTGTGAATGTGTTTGTCAAAATGACATGCTCTTTTCTATAATTAGTGGCATTGAATGTGATCTGTGTTGACTAAGAATCGGGACTTGGGAGGTGGGGGAAGAACATCTCATAAAATGAAGGCAAACAGTGTGAAATAAAGACATCTTTCCTGTATTCAAAATCTGGCCCAATACAGGAGCCGTCTAGGTTAATTGGGAAAAGTTTGATAGGCTCAGCTTTTATTCACTACCAAAGTTTAACCCTGGGCCATTTTACCTAAATCAAGAAGCTATTTTTAGGTTCAGATCATGTTCACTTTTCATAAGCAGAAGAGGTTTTGCATATCTGTTCCAAGTCAAATTTTGGAGCAGTTATTCTTTTTTTCCTGTGGCATTTCATGGAAAACACTTGTTCCAGCCAAGAAGTTATGGATGTATTTTCTTAGACTGAAAAAAAAAAACCTCTTATTATGAGTAAGTTAATTGAAGCCATGGGAATAGTACAATTAGAGAATTTTTGGTTTATAATACAATCATGAAGTTGGAAAGAATCTTGAGAAATCATCTACTTCTACTCTTCTATTTAGGCTAAGAAACAATCCCACCCCCAACTTCCAACAAATGAGTACCTGTTTTATTTCCACATCTATTTAGGAAATGTCATATGAGCCCACGAGGTAAATTCTGCCTTCTAGCTTTTCTTATTACTGTAATGTTATTTTCTAGATCTTATTTAAATATTTTTGGGGGAATTAAACTATAAAACACAGTAGAAATATAAACCATTTTTTAATTATTATTTTTGTGTTATCATTTGTGATCTGATTCTGGGGCCTCCACACATCTCGTATGTTTCATTTTCCACAGTTCTCATTTGAATTCTGCATAAGTTGGGAATTTCTTGTGGTGGTGGTTGTGTACAAGCAACAAAGATTCATTTGACTTAGCACCACAGTGTGATGGCTTTGTAATGTATCAATGTGGCTATGCTGAATCACATTTCCCAGAATGCCCTCTTTCGGTATGTTGCATTAGGGTGAGACACAAGGAAGATTCTCCCCAGAGTTTGAAGGGGGAAGGCAAGTGGCACTATTTTGTAGGATACGTGTGTTGTTACTGACTTGGTGACTTACCTCCTTGGCATGAAGCAGCAGCTACTTTATCCTTAGATCTTCAATTTCTATGACTCCTGGGCTAGGGGTGTATGTGTGTGTATGTGTGTGTGTGTATGTGTGTGTGTGTGTGTGTGTGTGTGTGTGTGTGTGTGTGTGTTCGTTATCTTGAGGAAGGGCCCTGGCTGTTGCAGGATACCCTCTACTAGGTCGGGAGCAACAACAATGAACATGGGCTTTAGTCTGTCTGTTTTTGTCGTGTTCCAGCTTGTACTTGTGGGGTTCCATCTGCTGGTGATTTCTTCTTCCAGCCTGCCTGCCCTGGGCTCTATCTAGCATTAGATGTGGAAGCAGCCATGTGGAGACTTCCTTAGTTAACCTTTATAATTGGGTTAGTAAATTCTCCATGATAAATCCTTAAATATATGTCTATATATCTTACTGGTTCTGTTTCTCTGGTTGAAGTCTAACAGCTACATGCAGGAAACAGAACTAGGAACCAAGAGTAAGGATCATTGGAAATCAAGCTGTCCCTCATTTCTGCCCTTTCTCAGGCTAGCTTTAAGCCGTTCCTTCTCTTTGAACAATATTCCTTTGCATCTCCAGAAAACTTGTTGAAAAATATGGCCCTGGCAGTTCTGGAGTCATTTAAATGTCCAACCTCCTGAAGAGACACTAATTCCATTATTCAGTGTCTATCTTTCTCCCGTGACAAGCTCTAAATCCTCAGGAAACGGACTCTGTTGGACTCATTTAAATCATATTTTATTACCTTGAACAATCTGCAGTGGTCAGGGAGGCAGAGTTTAAGGAAAGAATTGGGCCATGCCTGGTGTCCACCACTAGTCCAAACAACTGTGCCAAATGCAGCAGAGACAGGTTGAACAAAACGACTTTTGGGATTACAATGGCATTTTCATGTGGATGAGAGCTAACCACCCTTTGCCAGGACTGATAATTATCAGAACACACTGGTATGGTTATGAAGTTTGTTCAAACTTGTGCCTGTTCTGATTAGCTGGAGCCTATGCCATGGAAGTTGTTAAACATTTTCAATATCACCCAGACCACAGATTCTACTCGAAATGCTCGTTGATTCATGAAAAACGTATTCATGGAGTTTGTAATAGATTGTAAACACAGCACTGAAATCGGGAAAAATAAAGAGGAGTAGCAGGGCCAAGTTGTAGTCTAAGAGTACATAATCTAACAGGACAGACAGAAATTTCCAACTTTGAGTGAAGGAACCATTGGACTCAGAGTAACATACATTTTGTTTATTCTTTGCTTTATTATTTACTGTCTTTTTGACCATGTAATTTCACGGAGCAGTAAGTCTGTAAGAAAACAGATTGCATGTACTCTAACTCCATCAATTAACTATCTGTATGACCTTGGGCCCATTATTTTAGCAGGGTGAATTTTTATTTTTAAAAAATAAGGATAGGACAGTTAGGATAAAACAAGATCATACGTGAAAGTACTTAGTGCAGCAGGAACATATGTCTTTTTATTTTGAATTCCATTAGATTTTTCATAATAAAGAATGCCAAATTTTCCAAATTCCCTTTCAGCATCATAGTATTTAAAATTTGTCCATTAATATCACCAATTATATGACTAAATCAAACACAGATTTTATTATTTTTAAATTAATTTAATTCCAGCTTCAAGCACATATGCACCTAGGTTGGCAGAATATTTAATGTCAGTTATTCTTGAGTCTCTTTCCTCTTACTAAAGTAGTATAACGATTCTAGAGTCTCAGAAAGTACCAAGACAAGGGCTGGAACCCCTGGTCATTAATCACCTCTGTTCCTCAGTTACTCCCAGGTCACCTATATTTTAGTACTAGATCCCCAAGCTGCTATTTTCCTTGGAGGTTTTGCTGTCATAGCACAGAGCGCATGTCCCAGTTGTTTTAGGATATTGTAAATTTACCCTTTCTCACTAGCTTGGTGGAATTTCTTCCTTTTTTCCCAGTCAAAGCTATCTCCATGACAGAAAATTAATCTAAGCTCTTCAATGGAGTTTTTGCAAAAGTGAAGAGAACATCAGTTCAAAAATCTTTGAAGCAATGAATTACAAATCCACATGGCTTGGGACTGAGTGTGGGGAGTGGATACAGAGAACAGCAACATAATTTGATAACATGAATTGTGACAGTTTCCATTTCTTCCATGCTTTGTAAAAGTTTAAATAGCAACAAAAATACCAATTCCTTGTCAGGGTTTGACAGAATTTCTTGCTAAAACCATCTGAGCCTCATACCTTTTCTGAGAATAGCTCTTTTATGAGTGCTTCAATTCTTATATGGTTATTACTATATTCAGATTTTCTACTTTTTCTGAAGTCAATTTTGGCAATTTCAATTTTTTCAGAAACAATATTCATCTCATTGGGCTTATTTTGTGTAGCAGAGACTTATGTATAATAGAGTAATTTAAATATCTTACCTATTTGGAGAATTTTTTTTTTTTTTTAAATAGAGATAGGGTCTCATTCTGTTGCCCAGGCTGGAATGCAGTGGCCTGATCATAGCTTATTGTAACCTTGAACTACTGGGCTCAAGTAATCTTACCATGTCAGCCTCACAAGTAGCTCAGACTACAGGCTTGTGCTACCACATCCAGCTATTTTGTGTGTGTGTGTGTGTGTGTGTGTGTGTGTGTGTGTGTGTTTTCTGTAGAGACAGGGCTTCACCATACTGCCCAGTCTGGTCTCAAACTCCAGGCCTCAAGTGGTCCTCCTATCTTGGCCTCCAAAAGTGCTGGTATCATGTGTGTGAACTACCATGACCAGCGCATATTGTTCTTATTTCTAAAATTTAATGATTTCAATTTTTATTTGATTGGATTACCTAGAAGTTTGTGTCCTTTGCTGTTAGTTCCTAAAAGTTCAGATTTCTGAGTTTATTTATTAATTGTACTTTAATTTTTCTAGTTTCAAATTTATTAGTTTCTGTCTTTTACTTCAATCTTTTTTTCTACATATTTTTTCTGACTCATTGAGTTAAATGTTTAGGAAATTTATCTCTAATCACTCTTGTTTTATAAGAAATGTACTCAGTGCTGTGCTTATGACTGATTCTGGTATTAGTCACCTCTTAGATTTGATGTGACTTGTTATCATTGTAATTTTTTCATAATTTTATAGTAGTTTTGTTTTCATTGACCAAAGGCTTCCTTAACTTTGTTGAATTGTGATCTGCAAATATATCCTCTGAAGTTTCAGTATTGAAGAGTTTATATTATCTTATAATTTTAATATTGATGGCCTATTTTAGTCTTTAATCCCCAGCATTTACCTATTTTAGGTAGTGTAGATTAAGGGTCAGAACCCTTGAGAACCAGGAGTGTCAAGGGCAGGAGAAGATCTTGCCTCAGTGCAAGCAACCTGGTAGAGCCAATTCAACTGTCCTGCACCTTTTTGTTCTATTGTGGCCTTCAACAGATCAAATGATGCCCACCCACATTAAGGAGTCCATCTGCTTTGCTCATTCCACTAATTTAAATGTTAATTTCTTCCAGGAGCACCCTCATAAACACAACCAGAAATCTTTAACCGTGTATCCAGGCATCCCATGGTCCAGTAAAGTTGATACATAGAATTAACCATCACAAGTTTATCCCTTGTCAACTTGGCACTCATATACTTCTTAAACCATACTTAATCTCCAAATAAAGTCAATAATAGAGTCATAATTCTACCTAACATGAGATAACTATCCTGTGTACAAACCAAAACACACTAACACTTTTCCCTGAAGAGGAGGTAAAGTCCTTAGTAATGTTGTGTCTTTTCCTTGATATCTTGTAAATAAACACTATGATGTAAAATTAGCAATACTTAAATATCATGGCATAAAGTCAATCTATCTTATGTTACATGGTAAGGGAATGAGAGGGGAATAAAGATTATATATGTGTGTGATTGTGTGTGTGTGTGTGTGTTTATAAAAAAACAAAAAGGAAAACATACACTGGGGAAAAGAATCCTTATTCAATAAACGGTGCTGGGAAAACTGGATAGCCTCATGTAGAAGACTGAATCAGGATCCACACCTTTTACCTCTCACAAAAATCAACTCATGCTGGGTAGCAGATTTAAACCTAAGGAGTGAAACTATTAGAATTCTAGAGGAAAATGTTGGAAATACTCTTCCAGACATTGGCCTAGGCAAAGAATTTATGAAGAAGACCCCAAAGGCAATCACAGCAACAACCAAAATAAATCAATGGGACCTGATCAAATTAAAAAGCTTCTGCATAGCCAAAGAAACTGTCACAAGAGCAAACAGACAACCTACAGAATGGGAGAAAATTTTTGCATGCTACAAATCCGATACAGGGCTGATAACTAAAATCTACTTAGAACTCAGGAAAATCAACAAGAAAAAAATCAAACAACCCTATGAAAAAGTGGGCAAAGGACATGAACAGAAACTTTTCAAAAGAAGACAGAATAATGACCAAAAAAACACATGAAAAAATGCTCAACATCTCTAATCATCAGGGAAATGCAAATCAAAACCACAATGAGATATCACTTATCTCCAGTGAGAGTGGCTTTTATCAAAAAGTCCCAAAACAATAAATGTTGGCGTGGATGGAGAGAGACAAAGACACTCATACGCTGCTGGTGGGACTGCGAACTAGTGGAACCTCTGTGGAAAGCAATATGGAGATACCTTGAAGAGATACAAGTAGAATTACCATTTGATCCAGCAATCCCATTACTGGCCATCTACCCAAAAGAACAAAAGACAGTCTATAAAAAAGACACCTGCACCCAAATGTTTATAGCAGCACAATTCACAATTGCAAAGATGTGGAAACAACCCAAGTGTCCATCAATACATGAGTGGATTA
>RJWJ010039864.1:0-14329 GCA_004363605.1 Indri indri | reverse complement strand
GGTGCAAGAATGTAAAGAAGTGCTGAAAACTGATGGGATGGACGTGGCATGACTGAAGAGCACGGGAGCCAATCAGAAAACGTTCTCAGTGGCCACACAGTGGGGGCAGAAAACATGAGCAAGAAAATAAGTAATCCCAGCATTACCTAAGGAATCATAAACATTCACAAGTCCATGGTGATTAACTAAATAATTCAACAAATGGAGAAGAAAAAGCTCTTCTCACTAAAAAATTCATATTAATAAATAAAAAAAGAAAATAGAAAATCACTACAATAGTTTAATAAAGTTTAATTTTAAAATTTTAATTCAAATTAATTTAATAAAATTATGTCACTGTACTAAATTCTTCAGGCAAGATCCAATGTCAATGCTAAATTTAGTGGATTGGATTATAAGCAAAATCAGTATATCTTCAAAGTCTCAAAGTTTCTCCCAAAATATTTAGTAATTACCAAGGGTAAAGAGTGATTTTACAGTGGTGATTCCTGGTAGATACCACTACAATTTAGTTGATCAAGTTTAATATCATCAGTAACACATGTTAATATCAGGTACTCCCATATAACGATACATCATAACTTCGTTGGTGTTTTTGTGACAAATGTATAAAATCTAAT
This sequence comes from Indri indri, assembly GCA_004363605.1. Taxonomy (NCBI): domain Eukaryota; kingdom Metazoa; phylum Chordata; class Mammalia; order Primates; family Indriidae; genus Indri; species Indri indri. The sequence continues at coordinate 13,709 of RJWJ010039864.1, read as the reverse complement.
CATAAGAAAACATTAGACAAACCCAGTGTGAGGTGCATGTATAGTATAATTGCATAGCGTTCTTCACAAGTCTCAAGATCATGGAAGAGAAAGCATCACAGATTGGAGAAGACAGAAGACACATGACAATTAAATGCAGGATGGGGTCCTAAATCGGATACTGGAACAGAAAAAAGAACATTCATTTTCAAAAATGGTGAAATTCAAACAACTTTTTCAGTTAATAGTATCGTGTCAAGGTTTCCTTCTCAGTTTTGACAATCATTGTATGGTTATGTACAGTGTTAACATTAGGGGAAGCTGGGTGAAGTTTATACGGGATTTCTCTATACTATTTTTGCAACTTTTCTTTGAGTCTAAAATTTTCTAAATATAAAAAAAGTTGTTTTTCTTAAAAGCATAATGGCTCATGCTCGTATTCTTTAGCACTCCCCTGTTTTCAAAAAATTATTTACCAATTGGTTACTAGAGTAATGTAAAGGATTCGCCGTTAGTGATGCCTGTTAAATGTCACAGAAGCACAGAGGAAAAAGAGAAGTTAATTTGTGTAGCAATGAGCATGTGAGAATGGGATCAAGGAAGGCCCCATGGAAGAGGCGACTTTGAAGGACTGTGAGGAGCAGCTAGGTTTTTACCAGTTAGAGAAGGAAGGGAGGTCGACGAGAACATTGGCTTATATACACAACAAGGCTTGAAGGCGCAGTGACCAGAGAGCAGGCAGGTGTTCCTGGGTAACTAAGTACATGGAACAATCACACACAATAAAGTTAAAATGTCTTGTAATCAAGTCATGAAGGACATAGAAAATAGGTTGGAACCTGACATACCGGTAACGGCATCCATTTGAAGCGGGTATTTATGTAGTAGAAAATGCTACGCAATTCCAGCAATTAGGTACGTATCCTTGAATGCTGAGTTTATTTGCTAAAAGTCACAGATCTTCTCTATGCTTTTAAAATATGTCAGTCAAATGCAATTATTGTCAGTAGCTTTTTCTTCTGAGACAGTTGTGTGTATCAATTGGTTTCCTATTAATGCTGCAAGATGTATAAATGGGTAAGCTAATACTCCCCCAATTTTTTTCAATCTTGCTTTGAATTTGTCACTGAGGCCAAATTTGGAGAGGCTGTAACAGTTTGATTTTCTTTTTTGTTTTGTTTTGTTTTGTTTTTGATACTTTGTGGGTTTTTTTTTTCTAGATGTATCTTTACTAACTTTTCAACTGTGTTGTCTTCTCTACTTTATTTTTCTTATTGAATCTATGATTACATTAAATATCATCCAAGAGAATATATTGTTCCTGTTTCATAAGGATTAATCAACCTTTTCCTGACATGCTATGTCTCCAATTACATGCATAGAGAAATTGAAAAAATTGCTTTTGAGAAAGTAATGCCCCGAAGACTTTTTCCATTAGCCTGCTTTCTGTCCCTCGTTTATTTCAGTTTTGTGATGCTGATGATTATGACGATGATGATGATGGTGATATTTTTATGTTTTATTTATTTAGTCATAAACTATTTATAGATCACCTCCAACTCTTCATATTCTTTAATTCTGGCTGTGCAAAAAGTTGGGTAAGTGATTCAGCTGTAATATTCAAGGTCCTTAAACTGTACTGTGAACCATGTAGGAGAAAATATGGATGCGTCCAGGAAAATAAGAATAATGATCTATTCTTTCTATAGGATATTCCTACTTCTAATGCTCTTATCCTTCAACCTTTTTTTTAATGCCTCTCATTGAGTGAGCGCTATCAACTAGCTTCCTGATTCCTACAAAATACTTGGAAGACTTTCTACAAAGCTTTCTTAGAACTACTCCATCACGTGCTAACTTCTACGGTTCCACGTTCTTTTGCATTTACACTCAATACTGCCTTTTTATCATTGTTCTTGGTATTTGCCATCTTAAGCAAACAATGAGTTTCTGGATAATGAAAATAAAGATATTTATTTTTCCTCTTCGCTTCATATGCCTAGTTCCTAACACACTGCTGGACACTTAATCAGATGCAGTAAATGCTGATTGATTTGCTATCTTGGAGGAACAATATACTTGATTTTCTTGAAAAGTAGTTATTTAGGTTATTGGTTTTTGTAGCTTACAAAATGTAGAAGATATAAATCTGAATTTCAACTAGAGCAATAAGATAATGTTCTTGTTTCTGTACAATGGAGGCAGATTCTATTTCTGGGATATTGAATCAATAAGTCATCAAGTGGCTGTTGGAATAAAACTATCTCTTTCCAGAGTATTATTGTAGCTCACAAAAATGAACACATAATTCATAAATAGAGGGAATAAATGAATTGAAGTATATTCATACAATACAATATGATACGGCAATGAAGACATATGAATTAGCTCCAAGTGTATATAAACATAGCTGAGTCTTTACAACATAACATTGAGTAGAACAAAAAAGTCCCAATAAAATTATGTTTGATATGATATGATTTATATAAATTTTAAAATCGCACAATAAAATACTATGTGTTAGAACATGCATTGGTAAATATGCATAACAAAAGTATTAAGACATTAATGGAAGGATATACAGAGATTTCTTTATATTAATTATATTTAGGGAGGAAGGAGAATGAGATGGACATTGGGGGGATATTAAACTCTACTTGTAACTCGTAATTTAATTTTAAAAAGTGAAGGAAATACATAAAATGCTCTCATCTGTTAAATAATGTTATTAATCTATATTTGAGTATGCGGACTTCAGTTGCATTATTTCCTATATCCCTGGATACCTACAATAATCCATGTTTGAAAAAGGACATGTAGACATACATATATAATAATTAATATGAATATATACACATACATGTATACACACAAATGCATAAAATTTAATACAAGTATACACATGCACACATATATATTACATATATTATACATATAATAAAATATTTTTAGCAGATATTAAAGGTAAATAATGAGCAAAATTATTGTATGGTCTCCGTATTGAAAAATTTAAAGTTTGCCCTTAATATACTAGGAAAAGAAAATGCATTTTTCCAACTTGGTTTTAAAGCTTAGAATTTGTTTAAGAAGTCACCATGCTTCACGTTTAACCACTTTTCACATTCATGTCTAAATTGTTTATCTCATTATTTTTTCTTTCATAATTCTAGTTAATAAATGCTGAAGTTTGATAAACTGCTTTTTTCCTTTTTTTTGAATGTTATAGAGAAATATATTTATTGGTCATATTACTTTACGTATTTTCTTCCCATGTAAAGACCCTCTGCTCTAATGGGAGTTAAAACGAGGACTTTGGGGGCTTTCTCCTTTCTCATTCACTCACAGAAGTCAGACCATCCCCCATGGTGGAAGGAGCACCTCTAGTATTCTACTCCATACCCCCGCAAATACTGCCGATATAAAAACCTATCTGCAGCTCTCCTTTGATTATGTCATTTGCGTGTTTTACAAATAAAAGCAAATATAATTTAGAAAGGGGTATCAAGCCAAAAATATCATCAAGATTTCATGAATTACTGTATCAATGCATGGAAGGGATGGGGGTGATATACACAAACACGCACACGCACACACACACACACACACACACACACACATTTTTCTTATTTATTAAGGGAATTTTACAATACCTAGAAGACAATGCTGCTCTGGGTGAGGGGTGACATGATCAAAGTGAAACTGCTGCTCTTAACGTTCTAACATGGCTGTTCTCAGTTTTTGTAATCCAACAACATGCTGCAGTTTCACCCCTAGGTTCTGTCTAGGATCTTCACAAAGGCTTTCCTGCCTGGGAATTGTTACATGGTGGTCTTTCCATGAGGGAGGCCAACACGGGGGACCTCCTATTCTTCCATCCTGCTGACATCCAGTGAACTAACTTTTGGTTTTGTTCGTTCTCTCTCATGTTTTTCTATACTCTATTTAATTTATCTTTATTCTAATGTTTAGTGTGTCCTTTCTCCTGCCAGCTTTGAATTTAGCTTGCTCTTCTAGTTTCTTAAGATGTAAAGTTAGGTTATTGATTTGAAATTTTTTTCACTTTTAATTTTGCATGCACTACATTTTCTTCTGAGCATTTCCTTTGTTGCATCCCCTAAAGTTTGGTATTCTGTGTTTTTGTTTCATTTCTCCATAAATATTGTGTCCTTTTCCTTGTAGTTTCTTCTTTAACTCACTGGTTGTTTAAGAGCATTTTGTTTAATTTCCACATATTTGTGAATTTTCTCGATTTCTTTCTGGTTTGTTTTTTTTTTTCTAGTTTCATTTCATTGTGGTCAGAGAAGGTAGTTGATGTGATTTCAATATTTTTAAATACATGTAGACTCATTTTTTTGGCCTACCGTATAGTCTATCCTGGAAAATGTTCTGTGCATTTGAGAAGAATCTGTATTCTGATGTTACGGGGTCGAGCATTCCACCCAATATTAGGTCCTCTTGGTTTATAGTGTGCATTTCAAGTCCTCTATTTCCTTAATTATCTCCTGTCCAGATAATCTTTTCATTATTGAACGTGGGCTCGTGGGGTCTCCAACTATAATTGAGAATTGTTTATTTCTCCCTTCAATTCTGTCAATGTTTGCTTCATATATTTTGGGACTTTGTTGTTGGTGCATACATGTTTATACTTGTTGTATCTGCTTCATGGTTGAAATTTTTAGTCAATGTTTAATGTCCTTATTTTTATCTCTTAACAATTTTGACTTATTTCTGGTATTAAAATAGATACCTAAGCTCCCTTTTTATTACTGTTTGCATAGAATTTTTTTTTACTATCTTTTCATTTACAATATTTTTGCACCTTTGGATCCAAAGTGAGACTCTTGCAGACAGTATTTAGTTGGATCATATACAGAATTCTTGCTTGACAGTGTCTGCGTGTGCGTGTGCATATATTTTCTTCGGAATTTTAATATATTATACTTCTGCCTTCTGGCCCCCATTGTTTCTGATAAGAAATTGACAGTTAATCTTATTGAGGGTCCCTTTATATCACAAGTTGCCTTTTTTCTTGCTGTTGTTAAGATTCTTTTTGATTTTCATTTTTTTTTTCCATTTGATTATATCTTTCTCTGGATCATTTAAAGTTTACCTGGAGTTTGTTGAGCTTCTTGAATGTGTAGATTCATGTCTTTCATCAAATTTGAAAATTTTTTGGCTATTATTTCTTCAAATATTCTTTCTGCCCCTTTCTTTCTCTTTTCTCCTTTGGGACATCCATCATACATGTGTCGTTTTGCTTGTTGGTGTCACACAAGTCCCTTAGACTTTGTTCAGTTTTCTTCCTCTTATTTTCTTTCTGCTGCTCAGACTGAACAATTTAAATTGTCCCATTTTTAAGTTTGCTAATTCTTTCTTCTACCTGCTCAAATCTACTATCGAATCCCACAAACAATTTTTTATTACAGCCATTGTACTTTTTAATCTCTGGAATTTCTATTTAATTCCTTTTATTTTATTTTATTTTATTTTATTTTCTGGTTCTGATTCTCTGGGTGAATTTAATTCCTTTTAAATAATTGCTTTCTCCTCATTGATAGTTTCATTTTATTTATGCGTAATTTTCTTTAGGTATGGTTTTAACTCTTTGAGCATATTTCAGACAGTTGATTCAGTCTATACATTGCATCCAATTTCTGTCAATTTATTTGTTTTTTTCTTTGAATTTCCTTATTATTCTTTCTTTGTTTTCTTTGTGATGTTTTTCACTGAAAATAGAAAACTTAAAAAAAAAATGGGGTCTCACTCTTGCTCAGGCTGATCTCAAATTCCTGACCTCCAGCTATCCTCCCCTCTCGGCCTCCCAAAGTGCTAGGATTACAGGTTTGAGTCACCGCGCCCAGTCGAAAACAGAAAACTTAATAATTATTATATAATGTGGCTAATCTGTACATTAGATTTTCCCCCTCCCTGGATTTTGCTATTCTTAATTGTTGAAGGCTGTAGATACTCATTTGTTTAGTGAGTCTTTCAATATTTTTTCAATGACTGAATTTCTTGTCACGTGTGGTCAGCGAAGTCTATTTTCCTTTAGCTTGTGTTTCACTAGTATTTTGACATCAATTCTGTGTACTTTATCCTTATTTTTGTTTATAAATCATTCATACATGATACATACTGACTCATTATAAAAAAGATATTCAGTAAAATTACAGGATGGTTTTGCTTTTCTTTCTTTCTTTTTTTTTTTTTTATGAATTTGGGCCCTAAGTTAACTTTTGATTGATAGTTACATTTAGGGAAATAATTCTGTCCAAAACAAAGACTAGAGTAGTCTATAATTAAGTTGGCATATTGATAAGCTCTGTAGATGGATTAGATACACAGTGAACAAGAAATATTTATATATGTAAGTATAACATTGCAGGTGTTACATACATTTTCTGGTGAGAATATGTTAGATTGGAAACAAGGTTGGCCATAAAGCATTGGATACATCTGTTTTGCCTCAAGATTTTATAATTTTCTTACATGAAACTATTCATTTAAATGGAAAGAGACCTAACTTCTATATATGCATCAGATTGATTTTATGAGCACCTCAGCAAGAAGAAGTTACAAGTTTCTCCCAGCTGCAGAGGGCCACGTTTGGAGCAACAGAGACTTCAATTTGCCACCAAGAAGCTCAGCTCTGCATCATAATTCCGCCGTGTTCTAGCATGTGACATTGCAAGTGACCTAAAGCCTATGATCTGCTTCTGTAGAGGGATGTGGCAGGGAGGTATAACCTCCTCTTCAAACAGTAATAAAGAATGAGATCAATGACAAAGTGCTAAGTGGTAAATCATACAAATGTGAAAGATAACTACAAGAACAAAGTTTTAGAACTGCACCATAAATACACATTTTAATTCTACATCCAGTGAAGTACTTTTTTTTTCTGAGACAGGGTCTCACTCTGTCATCTGGGCTAGCGTGCAGTGATGTCATTACAGCTCACAGCAACCTCAAACTCCTGGGCTCCTCCTGCCTCAGCCTCTCTTAAGTAGCTGGGATTACAGTACAGCACCACCATGCTGGGCCCAGCAAATTATTTTAATTCTACCCTTACAAGAAGCATTTTCTAGGATGCCCTTTCTAATCATTTTCTGCCTTCTTCCCCCAGCTCAGATCCAGGCAACCACTCATCCATTTTTGGGGCCTTTACTAGCACTTTCTTTGTGCCTGACTTTCATTTGGCATAATGATTCTGAGATTCATCTATGGTGTTGCCTGTATCGGTAGTTTGTTCCTTTTATAGCTGAGCATATTCATTGGATGGATATATTATATTTTGTTTGATTTTCACCAGCTGATGGTTATTTCTGTGCCCCTGCCCCCTTAGTTCTTGGCTATTATGGGGAAGGCTACTGACAACATTCACACACAAGCCTTATGTGAACACCGATTTTTATTCTCTTAGGAATGCCTGGAAGTGCCATTACTAGGTCTTATCTTACATGTGTGTTTAATTTTTTAAGTAACTGACAAACTATTTTTCCGTCGTGGTTGTGCCACTTTGTATTCCCACTGTATTCATTGGGTAGGTAACAAAATACCACAGGCTGGGTGGGTTAAACAACAGAAATTTATTTTCTTACAGTTCTGGTGGCTAGAAGTCCAAGATCAAGGTGTCAGCAGGGTTATCTTTTTAGGAGGTACACCTCTGTGACTTGTTGATGGCTGTCTTCTCCCTGTGGCTTCATACAGTCATTCCTCTTTATGTATCTGTATCCCAATCTCCTCCTCTTATAAGGACACTAGACACGCTGTGTAAGATTAGGACTCTCCCATTTGACCTCATTTTATCTTTATTACCTCTTTTAACACCCTATCTCCAAACACATATTTTGAGGTACTAGGGTTAGGACTTCAATATTTGAATATTGGAGAAACACTATTCAGCCCATATACTCACCAACAATGCATGAAAGTTTCAATTGTTCCATATTCTCATCAATACATGATATCATCAGTCTTTTAAATATTTGTTATTTTATTAGGTGTGTAGCCATATCTCACGGTGGTATTAATTTCCATTTCCCTGATGACTAATTATGTTGATCATCTTTTCACATGCCATTGACCTCTCTGTATCTTCTTTTGTAAAGTGTCTGTTCACATATATGTCCATTTAGCTTAACATACTGTCTTATTATCTAGTTATGAGTTTTTATATTTTCTTCATGCAATTCCTTTGTCAGATATATATTTACTGAATATTTTGTTAAATCTATAACTTGCCTTTTCTTTTTTTAAGGATATTTTTCAAAGACCAAAATATTTTAATTGTGATTAAATCCAATTTAACAGTTTTTTGTATGGTTTGTGCTTTTTGAGTCCCACCTAAAAAATCTTTCCCTAATCTAAGAACACACACATTTTCTTCTCTCTTTTTGAAATGTATAGTGTGAGTAGAAAATCAATGCTTATTTTATTCCATACAGTTATCCAGTTATCTCAGCACCATTTATTGAAAAGGCTTTTCTTTCCCATTTGATTACTTTGGATTTTTTGTTGAAAATCAATTGACCATATGTGTGATATGTGTGTAGGTCAGTTTCTGAACTCACACCTCTGTTCCATTGTCCTTGTGTATTCAAGTAGTTTAAGTCTTTAAATAGCTTTTATTTCTAAAACCTATTTTGGTTATTCTGTCATTCAAATTTCCATATAAAGTTTAGAATTATTGTTTTGTACAGGCCTGGAAGTGTGATTTTTACAGTAGGCAACCCTCAGCCAGCCACTGCTCTGATTCCCTTTTGAACAATCTTGCCATTTTTTTTTTCCAGCTACAGTTTTCCCCTTTTCTGCACATATTTGGCTCCTCACATCTTTGTGTGTGTGTCTGTGTGTGTGCTTGTGTGTTTGTGTGCTGATCATTAGAAATGTTATAATTAAAGGCTAGGTTTGATACCTGGTCCTTAAGTACTCAGTCAATATTTTTTGTTTGTTTGTTTTTATTGTACCTGCTACCGGCTTAACCAAATGACCCAGTTTTAATGGAAGGAGACATGACCGAGATATAACATATTTGCCCGGGACATCATTGTCACAGACTAAGGAAACTGTATGAATGATCTTCCCTAGCATGGAATAAGAAGAGTAAATGGTAAAGTAAATGAATGAGCCATCAGAGAGAGGTTTAGGCATAAGGATTGGTTCCAGAGCAAATTCAGCAGGAGCAAAATCACTGAAGTTGCCCATAGGCAGAACTAAAATCCAATGTATTTTTCCCACTTGCTAACTGCACAGTCTTAGATGAGTGTGTGCACCCACTTTCTAATCTGTAAATCAGACATACTGATAATACACCATCATAGGTGAGTTTTAATTTCACCATGTAATTGAACTTGCTTTGGCAATGCTTGACATAGTAAAAGACTTAATAGATTTTAATTGAATCATAAATGCTTGAGTGCCTTAATCACTTGCTTTTGAGGAAATAAATGTTTCCTCGCAAAACTTCATTTATATCCATGGTAAAGTCAATCGTCAGTCTGTCAATTTCCATCTCAAAGGCATCCATTTTTCTCTCAATGCCCTAACCCTGTCCTGGTTCAATCCACCATTATTACTTTTATAAAAGTCTTTAATACATTCTGTCTTTGCCCTGCTTCTATTCTAACGCCCTTCAAACTATTTTCCACAAAAGAACTGGAGTGATTTCTTTCTTCCTCTCTCCCTCCCCTTCTTCCTTCCTTCCTTTGTCCCTAAAACATCTATTTGATCATGTCACTCTCTTACTTCCTATTGTTTTTCCACTAAAATAGAAACTGTTCATCAGGGTCTCTCCTGATAGCAACCCTTCAACGTCTGGACTCTGGTGATGTTGGTTTTCACGCCATTTCCTTCTTCCTACATGGGCTTTCTCCATTTCCTTCCTCCCTACATGAGCTTTCTCTTAGTTCTTTCAGAGGCTGGCCACCGGTTGGTCCCTCAACTTCTTCTTAACATACCTACAGTTTAACTGTTACCTTTTCAGGGAATCAGTCTCTGTCTCTCCATTTAATCATATGCTCCTTTTGTCACCCACCATTTTTCTTTTTCGCTGCATCCTATTCATTTCATTTTGAGCATGTAACCTAAACTGTAACCCTGCACATATCTCTTGGGCCGCTTGTTCATGGTTTGCTTCTTTCATTAGATCTGCAGCTCTGTGAGGGCAGACACATCGTTTCCTTCATCAGTGTACACTAAGCATTAAGCATGCAGCATACTGGCTACTAAATTCATAAGGGATGATCTCTAATGCCTATTCTTACTACTAGATTTGGATTCAGCAAAAATAAAATTATAAAGAGGCCGGAAAACTTTTGTTATCCAAGTTTGTAGATGTAACTTTAGATAGAATTTATTGAGTGTAACTTTTTATTTTGAAAAGGTATTGCATCAAGAGCAGCTAAAAGCAAAAAAAAAAAAAAAAAAAAAAAAAAAAATTACATTGTTCACTGCTTACAAACACACAGGGAGCAAATATTTGACTAGCCCCCTCAAGTTATTGTTTTGCTTTTCCTCTTTTTGTGGTGTAACTGTAGGTATTGTTACCCGAAGTAATGGTGGGAAAGACTTCACTACCTACCAATGATGTCCCTTATCCCCCACCTAAGGGTCCTTTCCTTTGTATAATCACAACTATTCAAGGAGGTTATTTCCTTCCATGAACTTAGTAAATGATTCTCCTAAAATTAGATTACATACAGGAACTTCCTAGAGAGAGGACTTCATACTGACTTGGATAGATTATTTACTTCAAATTTCCCTCCCCCAGTGCCTTGGACTTCTAATCCCTTATAATGGTTTTTTCTACAAATTTCAACCTTCAGCTCCACAGACAATTAGCAGCAGTAAACTGACTCATTCTTTCTTTTCCTCCTCCTGCCCAGTAAATTCCAATGTATAACATGACACATTCATTCTCCTCCAAAGAGACTTCAGGCTATCACAGGAAACATACGGAATTTGAAGCCCGAGAGAATCATTTTTTTATTATTTCAGAATATTTGAAAGCAGAAAAATAAACACAGCTTTGGTAAAGCAGTCACCACAGAAACAATTGCTGCTTTCATTTTTCTCTTTTTATGGGGTATATTTTACTTTTATTCAAAGATACATATATTTATTGTGGGACCTGGCTTTGCATTTATTTTCACAGATGGCATAAGAAAAGTGTGCTTCTATACTGCCGCTAGTCACTGGATGACTAAAATGTGTCCATATTTAACGATTTAAATAGAAAATAATGAAAGTTGAGTTCTCAGTGCTCCTCCACAAATTAATAAATCTCTTTACACGTAACACTCTCCTTCTGGGAAATATTTGGATTTCTGTGCAGGTTTTAACTTATGAGAAAGTGCACATTAAGGCTAAATAATTTTAATAGGTAAGAAATAACTCTACTAATGGGGGGAATATCATTTCATTTTAAGAGTTAGTTATTTTGACTCTTTTTGTATGGTAAGATAAGTTTAGGGATGCTATTCAATGAAATTCACTCAATTCAGTAATATCTAACTGTATATTAGCCCAGCTTCTCTCCTCCTCATAAGGTCACTGGGGGAGATACACAGAAAGAAAATATCAAATCAAGATACTACTTTATGATTAGTTGGGCATCTGACCCAAACCCTCATCCAGAGCTCTGGTAAACTGAGATGGAGAATATGGCTTCTTATATAGTCTAAATCCCTAAAGAGCAGTCTCCAACCTTTTTGGCACCAAGGACTTTTTTCACGGAAGACAAATTTTCCACGGACTGAGGTGGGGGGATGGTTTCAGTATGAATCAAGCACATTACATTTATCGTACGTTTTATTTCTATTTTTATTACATTGTCATTTGCCACTCACTGATAGGGTTTTGATATGAGTCTTCAAGCAATTGATTTATTATGGTCTCTGTGCAGTTGAACTTCTCTGCTAACGCTAATGATAATCTGTATTTGCAGCTGCTCCCCAATGCAAGCATCACCACCTCAGCTCCACCTCAGATCATCGCATTAGATTCTCATAAGGAGCACAACCTGGATCCCTTGTATACACAGTTTACAGTAGGGTTCGCCCTCCTATGAGAATCTAATGCCACTGATCTGACAGGAGGCAGAGCTCAGGCAGTGATGCAAGCGATGGGGAGTGTCCGTAAATAAGGATGAAGCTTCCCTTGCTCACCTGCTGCTCATCTCCTGCTGTGCGGCCCAGTTCCTAATAGGCCACAGACTGGTACTGGCCCATGTTCTGGGGGTTGGCAACTACCTAAGCCCAAATTTGAAACTTTGTATATTAGCAGCCTCTGGTTTGCACCAGGAGCAGAAGATTAATAAATCAACCAGAGTGCCAAGGTATAGAGTAGAAAGGGTCCTGTCCTGAGCAGGGAATGTCGTTATTTTCAGTGACCCTACAAACACAATGATGGAAGAGCAAGATCCAAAAATAAACGTAGCCCAGCCCATACTCCGAAAAGGGACCCAGTCAGTTCCTTTTGAAGGATATAAGAGTAAGTGGAGAGGGTGCACAGACTTTAATACCACACTTCTCACTAAGCCCCATTTTTTGAGTTCCCCAAATGTGAAATATACTGAAGATTCAAGCATCTTTTTGTTTTTGTTGTGATTTTGGTTTGTGCAGAGAAACAGAGTGTTATTCAATACTCTCTTTGCACTAGATGATATAAGTAATTATTCTATGGTACACTATAGAGTAGAACTACTGCTATAATATGCTACAAAGTGGAAGCACAATGTAGTATTCTAAATAATTGTTTTGGGAACAAACCACCACCTGTTTATTGATCAGGGAGACCAAACTTCTATCTCAGCATCTCAGCCAGACTTACACAAATATGTTCTCACCACAAAACTAAGGGGCCTGAACATGTGTTGAGAGACCCTCCTCACTGGCTTGTATGCCTCCAGCTAAGAGATGGATGCTGACAGTAGTTATTCTGGGAAATGATTAATTAAATTCCTTTCCTGGCAGTTCCATTAATATCAATACAACATGGCAGAGATATTGACATAGTGAGAAAACATTGCCTTCAACAATAGGCCTTTGTTGACAAAACAGTGAAGTGTCTAGACTATTAGCAACATTTTAGCAATCCATCTTCTCCATCAATCTCATTTAGCTTACATGTAACACACACACACACACACACACACACACACACACACACACACTCAAAATGTGCCGCAGTTAGGCAGAGAGAGTGAAGTGGAATATCATTAAATATGAACGCAGGGTGAGTTAGAAATACACTAGACCAACTGTTTCTCTCTCTCTCTCTCCATACACCCCCCCCACACACACACACACAACACACACACACACACACACACACATACACACTGGGGTGGGAAGGCAATGGATAGTCAACAATACCCTCTGATATTTATGGATATTATTTAATGTAACAACTAACAGAGAATGATTTCATTTACTAATTGTCAACTATGTGCCTGATACTTTACTAATATTTCATATCCTCACGAAAGTTTTTGAGTCACCTTGTATTTTCCTTATTTTATAGCAGAACAAACTGCAGTTAAAAGAATTTAGGTAACTTACTAGAAATCACACATTTGTAAAGAGGCAGAGTTGAGATTTAACTTTGACACTGTCTTATTCCGAAACCTTTACCCTCTCCATGCCCAAGTCCTTCTTTATTTCTTGAACCCAGAGAAAATTTCAGTCTTCTCTCTCAACTCTCTTCTGTGGCTGAGAATTTGCGAGTCTGCT
>RJWJ010039863.1:0-14254 GCA_004363605.1 Indri indri | reverse complement strand
TAGACTAAATAAAACAACTGACAAAGCTAAGAAAGAGCTAAACAATTAAAATACTTGTATTGGTTAGTCCTAAGTTACTTCTTATATGAGAGAAGAACTAATAAATAAAAATAAACAGTAAAGTCTTTGAATCGTGAATTGTCTACTAAATGTGAACAGAAACACCTTGTAACATTTACAGATTAAATTTCTCAAAAATCATTGTTTCACATTGTGTCACTCTGTGACATTTTCAAGTTTCCAGTTTTAAAGTTTCAAAAGTAAATTAAAGACTGTGGGATGTTTGTGTTATTCTAAGGCAATTTTATCTTGCCCACTGTGAGGCTTATGAGTAACTAGGAAAAGGTTTCTTCTGCATGTTGGAAATTAATATATATTTATTACTGTCTTACTGGATCCATAACAGATTCTATTTTTAATGGAAAAAATCAAATCTATTTACTTACTTAAATTTATGTCAATACATCTAGCCATTATACTAGCAAAACACATAGTTTTTATGCATTTCATAATATTTACTGAAAAATATAGCCTCTTTCTTTTTTTTAATATCTGATCCATTGCATCACAATTGCCTACCAGCAAAATTGCCCTTCTGTATGGGTTCTCCAGGTACATGTGAGTTTCTAGAAGAAGGCCTTCTGATTTTGAGCTTCACAATATTGACTCTGCAAAACAGAATCCCTGAGACAGTGCCACTTTGCTTCTCAGAGGTGCCCTTCATTAGTGATTACTGCTGTCTCTCGCACTGTCCTTGATTGCTTTCAGGGGTGATTATAGTGTGTGTTTGTGGTGGAATCATGCACTGCTCTTCTAGTCATCTAAATGATTGAAGTCGACCATCTAATGTTCCATAAAACAGCTTAGAGCAGGATGTACAATTAACAAAAACTTAACTGAGGATTTGAAGATAACAGAAACCATACACACATCAAAAAAATAACCTAAAGCTACCACACAAGCCCACACCACCTAAAGGGGTCTTAATCTTATTTTTCTGTATGGCTCCTGCATCTTAGACCAGGAAAACTACCCCAGGCCATGGAAACCCAAATAAATTGACCTCAGGTCCAAAACAGAGGAAATATTTTTATTTCACACTTATAAGGCCTACTTCCAGAAGTTCTTATTTTCTGTACTTAGTTTTTTTCCCCAAGATATTTGGCACTAGGGATAACTAGTCCATGAAGGCAAACTTCCACCCTCTTACCATGTGTGCTTGCTTTATGGACCTGAAGAAACATTCACGACATAGTCCAAAGTTATTCATTTCCTAAAATCTGGGTTATTTATTAGTCTATAGCAACTATTGTATAGCAGTTTGAAGATCTGGATATATCATATTATGTTTGAAAAAGAATTTCTGTTAATGACTTCATTCACGAAGCTTAAAAGGATATGAGTGTGTGTGTGTGGGGGGGTGCGTGTGCACATATGGACACAGGCATATATATTTTAAAAAATTAAACAAATAATATACCAGAACAAGAAGGCTTTATATATTGCAACTTATTTTTTATATTTTATTGTATATGTTTGATGTGTACAATATGATGTTTTGATATACACATATACATAGTGAAATGATTACTACTGTCAAGCAAATTAACATGTCCATCATCTCACATAGTTAACCATTTTTCTGTGGTAGGAACACCTAAAATCTATTCTCTTAGGAAATTTCCATGATGAATGAAAATGAAGATACAAACACCAAAACTTGCTGTGCACAGTTAAATCAGTATCTTCATTTTCATTCATCTCCAATTATTTTCTAATGTTTTGTGATTTCTTCCTCTACTTATTTGTATTTATGTTGTTTGCTATCAACATGTTTACAAATTTCCCAAGGTTCTCTACATTATTGATCTCTAGTTTCACTCTGTAGTGGTCAGAGAACATACTTACATGATTTCAATCACTTCAAATTTATTGAAGATTTTTCTTATCTTTTCCTTTTTAATTTGTTTCTGTTTTTATTTCAGAATGTTACGGGGATACAAACGCCTTAGTTACATAAATTGCCTTTGCACTGCCCAAGTGAGAGTTACAAGCATGCCCAACTCCCAGAAAGCACGCACTGCACCCATTAGGTGTGAATTTAACCTACCCTCCCCCCGCCACCTCCTGCTACACCCAATGAATGTTACTTCCATATATGCATGTTAAGTGTTGATCAATTAGTACCAATTTAATGGTGAGTACATGTGGTGCTTGCTTTTCCATTCTTGTCATACTTCACTTCGAAGAATGAGCTCCAGCTCCAACCAGGATAATGTAAGAGGTGCTAGTTCACCATTATTTTGTATGGTTGAGTAGTACTCCATGGTAACATATACCATATTTTATTAATCCACTCATGTATTGATGGGCACTTGGGTTGTTTCCACATCTTTGCAATTATGAATTGTGCTGATATTAACAGAGTGCAGATGTGTTTTTTATAGAATGTCTTTTTTTCCTTTGAGTAAATACCCAGCAGTGGGATTACTAGATCAAATGGTAGTTCTACTTTTAGTTCTTCTTTGAGGTATCTCCGTATTACTTTCCATAGACCTTATACTAATTTGCAGTCCCACTGGCAGTGTACGAGTGTTCCTGTGTCTCCACATCCATGCCAACATTTGTTACTTTTGGACTTATTGATAAAAGCCATTCTCATTGGAGTTAAGTGGTATCTCATTGTAGTTTTGATTTCTCTACAGTTTTTATATCAAGTATTATATATTTTCATTACAATCATTATAAAGAATCATTATTTGTTATTATAAATTTTGTTTTCTTCATAATTACATGTGTAATAATAACTTGTTGAAATTTCCTTCCATTTCTTTGTTTCACACCCTGAAAAATAATTGGCTTTCACATAAGATATCAAGACCTCTAGATTTCCAAATATTATCACAAAGTATGTCAACATCTGGTCAACGAGGCAGGTTTTTTTCTCCTGGTTGTCACTTTTAATTATAGATGGTATTCTTTTCTAGAGCATCACAAAAGACTTTCCTTTGGGTTTCTTGGCTAAGGTCAGGCCAAATGTTCATGCCTGGCCTTATGGAGGATAAATTCTGTGATAGAAGGTCTTCTTTGTTAACAAAAAAGAGGTGGTAGAGATGAATGTTGGAAAACATTAAACAAGTATGGATGAATATTACAGCTTTTTATTAAGGGAAGCTCACTGAGATAGGAGATGTGGGTTTCCCATTGCCCACTACACTCTAAAATAGATCTTGAGGACCTACTTACACATCAAAGCTTCAAAGCTTCTAACCTATGTCTGTTGAGATTTTTTTAAGGCACATCATTTGGGAAGCACAAGCCGCTTCACTTCCCCATCAGAATCAAAGGCTGGATTCCAAGTCTTTTGGTACTGGTAGCATATCTTGACAAAAATTTGCATTTTCTAACCTTGACCAGCCCTTGTTTGGGACTGTACGAGCCCCTCTTTTGACATGGAGGTTTTAAGGTGGCTAGGATTTCAAGCATTGCATTTCAGCTGTTTGATGTGAAAGAACCTTTGTGCTATGATCTCTGCGGGAAAAACAAGAAACAAGTACATAAATAAATAGCATAAAAAATCATCATTAAGTGCCTCAGAGGGGAAGATAGACTGATGATAGGCTATATATTAATATTAGGGCACAAATGCATTGATCAGCTGACTGCTAGCACATCACCAGGACTCTGCTGCTACCTGGAATAGTAACCTATGTTATAGGAAACAACTTTGTGACAGGGTTTTATTTGAGCTTTAGACCTGTCACACTTAGCCAATGCCCAAGTGACTCCTTCTCTATCTTTTATTAATTTGTCATCCTTGCATTTTCATACCCACCCTGCTTTGTTCCCTTGCCACCTCTCACTGCCCTCCAGAACTTTAGAGCCATTAAGTCAACAGCAAAAAATATCTTACAATATGGTGTAAGATTTGGAAAAAGCTAGAAAGATGACAAGTTGAAAAAATTTTCTTTAATCTGTGTTACCTTCCTGTACCATTCAGTGACATACTTTTTCATCTGTTTCTTAGCTTATTTTTAACTTTGGCTTAATATTTTAAACTTGACTTCTGGAATCTAATCTCTATTTCAGATATTAATTCTTCACTTAAATGCAGTTTTAAAGTCCAATCTTTAGCTAGCATATAATCGAAATGTTGACTGTAATCCTCCCTTGATATTGCTCTCATATTTTTATTCTCTGGTGAAGAATAGCAACATGCACCTTTTTATTCCTTAACAACAAAGCATTAATAAGAACATATAATTTAGAGCACA
This sequence comes from Indri indri, assembly GCA_004363605.1. Classification (NCBI taxonomy): domain Eukaryota; kingdom Metazoa; phylum Chordata; class Mammalia; order Primates; family Indriidae; genus Indri; species Indri indri. The sequence continues at coordinate 9,980 of RJWJ010039863.1, read as the reverse complement.
GTATACATTATATAACATATTGATTTGTCCCGTGACTATAGACAGTGTATATTTTATCAAGGTTCATACAATAATGAACTCATTTTGATCTTCAATAATTCATCTGAGGAAATACTTTACATGGGATTTCTTAACACAGCATGTTATGATTAAAGCCTGGGTCTTTTCATCAGAATTCTTTTACAAATTTCTAATTGGATTAGAATTTATTTGGGTTTATGGTTTATAACCTTTAGTCTCACTTGGACATCTGAGAATGCAAATACCTCTCTCAAACTACTGGGGCACGGGAAATTATAGCTAGCAATAGTATAGTGCGTTAACACTCCCAAACATAAACTGAAAGAGATTATATAACACTGTTGTGTTTACATTAAGATGATATGTTACTCACTGAAAAACATTCAAAACTCCAGCAAATCAAGAAAATGTGAAATTGGCAAATAGCAGGTGGCTGGAGTGTTAGATACCAATGAGATCCACATATTTTGCTAACTGTACTAAAAACATTTCTTCTGCAGAGAAAGAAACAGTAGGATGCTGATTGCTTCTCATATCCTTGCTTGCTTGCCTTGTATCACATTTTCAGAAGAAAACTGTCTTTTTAACTATAATTTATAATACATTATGTAATTTACCGCTACACTGAACATGCAGAAAGTATTTGTTTAATTTGAAATGTAGGATCTGCTGAGGTTGGTCCAATTAGTGTGGCGAAGCAGACTATTGTACTTTTGTTGAAATTTAACATTCAATACTTAAGCAAGTTCTTTTGATATGTAAGTTTGACCATATGCCACTTCCTTTGTTAGTCGAGTTCTATTAATGACAGCTTTAATTATCATTTATGAAAACAAGCTCTTAGTAGTGATTCACATATATCTTAACTTTTGATGTGGATATTCATTTAAAGTAAGCCATGACCTTTTTTTTTAATAGAAGATATGAAATTCAATGATATTGATCAATGGTTGTTGGGCTCCTACATTCTTACCTAATAATGATGAAGTGTTGTTTATGTATATACATGCATATGCATATATACATGAAAATGCTTGTCTCGATATTTTTATATAATTTTAAGTCATCATTAGACCTATTTCAAGCTGATCTCCCCTGTAACATATGTGGCCAGATACCTAAAGAAAATTTCTTAGGATTTGTCTTAATTATTTCCATCAGATTAATTTGTAAGCCACAAAATTTAGGTTACCAATAATCAGTAAAAGAGTAAAAAAAAGAAAAGAAAAAAAAGAAAAAAAAAAACCATTTGGCCACCTACTGGTAACTGAAATCTTAGACATCAATATCTATCAAGCAATATTGAAAACCTCAAGATTTGAAATCATTAGCAGGAAATCAAGATTGACAGTAAGGGCTAGTGTTTCTTAGTCATTCCCCAGGAAAAGTGAGGGCTCCTGCATACATTTTAGAGGTCTTTCAATATCCAATGTTAGGGACCCCTAATCACCTCATAATTTTTGAGCATCAAGCATGTTCAGTTTAACTCCATTTATGACTCTTTGCCCTTAGGAGAGCTAATGACCAATCTCAGACAGGATTAATTCCATTTCTCTGAGATCTGTTGTACATCTCATAGAGATATTCAGTCTTTTCCCCTTTCGTTCTTCGATCTCTTCTTCTGATGTTTTCCCTCTTTACTTCCATATTCATTATCTCCCCATCACCACATATCTCACCTGAGTTAGGCATCATTTCATTATATTTTATTACCATCACACAATTGGCAAGGATATCAGGAATTTTTTGATTCCTTAAGAGAATGTTTTAAACTATGTTTTAAGCATTTTTCTTTGAGTTATTTGGCTAATCAGAGATAAATCTCTCCTATTCCTGGTATATTTTTCACTTTTTAAGCAATGTTATCTGCCTTGCTCTCTGTCCTCTGAATCACTTTTTTATTTTTTACACAGACAGAATAAAATATATAATAGATGTACATAATTTAAATAAACTTCCTAACAACACTAGGGAGATATATTATTCTCTTATTTTATAAATATTAAAACCAAATTTAATAACTCACCCAAAATCAGTCAATTGGTAGATAAATGGTGGAATTTTATACCTGTTCTATCTTCTTCTAATATCTGAACCTTTTCTACTGGTGAACATTTCATCAAGATTTGAATAACTATCATTAACTATTTTATTTCTATCTTCCTGATTCTTCCATTTTGACTGTATTTGGTAAGTTTGCATAATTAATATCTAAATGTAAACATCTTTTTCTGTAAGGGATGTGTATTTGCTTATCATTTGTCTTCTGCATTTTATAAAAATACCAAATTTTGTTTGCTTAGAAAGCTGAATTATAAACACTCTGGAATACAGAACATCTAAAACTTTTTAATAAGATTTAGTACAATATCATAATAAGTGAGCACAAAATAAGAGTAATTTCATAATGCTGACTTCATCAGGAGACATCAGTCCTATAAGCAAATCTGACTGATTTGCTGAAGCACTCTGCTTGCAGGTCAGTGTTGCCCTGCCTAATGAAAAGTCCCCTTTATACCAAGATCCCTAAATGCTATATACCAACCTGCTTCATGCAACTGAAAGTTTCAGGTATGGACATTTGGCATTTTTAGAAATGGGAGATTTCAAATGCTTACAAATAAAATATGCTCTAAGTGAGCAGTTCACTTACATGAGGGTTGGGAAGCATCCCTATTCTGATAGCAAATTTTACTCTGCTTACTAGAAAGAAATTATCCTTAAAAATCAGAATCTTTGGAGCAATATCTAAGTTCAAATCTTATATAATGCGTGCAATATGACTTTGGAAAATTAACATCTCTGAATTAAATTTCCTCGTTGGTAAACTAATAACCATTTATGTAGTTAGCTGTTATAAGAAGTAAAAGACATCAAATACCTCAGTGCTCAGTAAATTGTAAATTATTTTCTCACATTCCCTCATTGGCAGCAGGATATCATTGCATGTGTCTAACAGGTAAACAGTTATTTTACATATGTAACTGGCTCATTGTATAATGAAGCCAGGAGATAATCCTCCTACTATACGGACTTAAAACTTTGTTCTCAGACTACTCCTTTTAAGTGGGAATGAAATGAGCAAGTAAAGTAACCTAATGACTGAAAAGTAGACCTGCTGGATCAGATGTTAAGTCTACTTTTATTTCTTTGAGGAAGCTCCATGCTGTTTTCCATAGAGTTTGTACTAATAATTTACAGTCCCATCAACATTGTATAAGCATTCCTTTTCAACTGCATCCATGAAACATCTATTGCTTTTTGACTTTTTATAAATAGCCATTCTGATAGAGGTAAGGTGGTATCTCGTTGTGGTATTAATTTGCAATTCCCTGATGATTAGCGATGTTGAGCATTTTGTCATATGTCTGTTGACCATATGCATATAGTCTTTTGAAAAAACTCTGTTCATATCTTTTTACCAATTGTTAATGGGGTTATTTGCTTTTTTCTTGTTGATTCGTTTGAGTTCTTTGTAGATTCTGGATATTAGTCCTGTGTTGGATGTACAGTTTGCAAATATTTTCTCCCATTCTATAGGTTGTCTATTTACTCTGTTCGTAATTTCCTTTGTGGTGTAGAAACTTTTTAATTTAATTAAGTCTTATTTATTTATTTTTGTTGTTGTCATATTTGCCTTTGGGGTCTTAATCATAAATTCTTTGCCTAGGTCGAGGTCAAGCTGAGTTTTTCCTATGGTTTCTTCTAGGATTTTTATGGTTTTGGATCTTACATTTAGGTCTTTAATCCACCTTGAGTTAATTTTTGTATATGGCAAGAGATGGGGATCCTGTTTCATTCTTTTTCATGTGGCTATCCAATTTTCCCACTTCTATTTATTGAATAGGGCATGCTTTTTCCAGTGTATGTTTTTCTCTGCTTTGTCAAAAATCAGCTGGTTATAGCTACATGGTTTTATTTCTGGGTTCTCTATTCCATTTCATTGGACTATGTCTCTCCCTTTATACTAGTATCATGCTGTTTTAGTTGCTGTAACCTTATAGTATAATTTGAAATCAGGTAATGTGATGCCTCCACATTTGTTCTTTTTGCTTAAGATTGCTTTGGTTATTGGCTCTTTTTTGGTTCCATGTGACGTTTAGGATTATTTTTTCTATATCAGTGAAAACTGACATTGGTATTTTGATGGGAATCGCATCGAATCTGTAAATCACTTTGGGCTGTATGGACATTTTAACAATGCTGATTCTTCCAATTTGTGAGCATTAGATGTTTTTCATTTGTTTGTATTACCTATGGTTTCTTTTATTAGTGTTTTGTAGTTCTCCTTGTAGAGATTCTTCACCTGCTTTGTTAAGTATATTCTAAGGTATTTTCTTTTCTTTTCAGCTTTTGTAAATGGTATTGCATTCTTGATTTGACATTCAGCTTTGCTGTTATTAGTATATAGAAATGCTAGTGATTTGTGCACATTGATTTTATAACCTGATCTACCCAAAGGAAAAAAGTCATTATATCAAAAAGACATCTGTACCCAAATGTTTATCGAAGCACAATTCATAGTTGCAAATATATGGAATCAACCTAAGTGCTCATCAGTTGATGAATGGATAAAGAAAATGTAACATGTATACACACACACACACACACACACACACATCATGGAGTACTACTCAGCTGTAAAAAGGATTGAAATAATGTAATTTGCAGCAACTTGGATGGAACTGGAGAACATTATCCTAAGTGACTTATCTCAGGAATGGAAAAAAACATACCACACATTCTAACAAATAAGTTGGAGTTAAACAATTAATATACATAGTCATAAAGTTGCATAAAGGACATTGGAAACTAATAAGAGGGGAGGGTGAGAGGGTGAGGAGGGATAAAAATTTACCTATCAGGTACAACATACATTATTCTGAAGACGGGCACACTAAAAGTCCTGACTTCAGCATTATATAATTCATCCATGTAACAAGAACACTTGTACCCCCTAATCTTTTAAAATAAAAATTATAAAAAAATAGACCTGCAATGATATATTTTAAACACTGGAAAATTTACTTTTTCATCCTAGACTCCAAATTTCTTATTTAGATGATAAAATGGTTAAACAAGATTATCTCTAATATTCTTTCTAGTCAAAAAAGTCCGTAAATGTAACAGAGTGAGTGAATGTGCAAAGAGACTATTCCAAGTTCCAGTCAACCAAATAACCAGGAAAACATCAGAAGAGTTAATAACCCAAGCAATTAAAATGAAGCATATCAAGTACAGGGGATGCATTAGGGTGCCCAGATTGCCATAACAAAATACAATAGACTGAGTGGCTTAGACACCAGAATTTATTTTCTTCATAATTCTGAAGGCTACAAGTCCCAGAGCAAGATGCCAGAAAAATTTGGTTTCTGGTGAAGACTCTCTTCCTAGCTACAGACTACCACCTACCTATTTGCTATGTCTTCACAAGGCCTTCCTCTGTGCTTGGGGGGGGGGGGGAAGAGAGAGAGAGAGAGAGACAGAAATAGATAGATATGGAGGGAACAAAGGAGAGATCTACTGTTTCTCTTCTTATAAGGACACCCTTCCTATCCCATTAGGGCCTCACTCTTATCCCCTCATTTTACCTTAGTTAGCTCCTTAAGTGCCCTCTGGGGAGGCAATTCAGTTTGTAATAGGGAGTATGGCTAAAGTAGCTGAAAGGAAAATGAGCAGTCTAATAGAGGCATCATCCATCTATCCACACATTCATTAAGCATACATTCATTATACAACTCAAGAAGATATTTAGAAAGAATTAATAATTATGAAAGGAGAGAAATTAATAAAATAGAATATTTTAAAATGTGACATTAGAACAGAGGAAATATAACATTAGAACAGAGGAAAAAGACATGCCACAGGTATGATTGAGAATAAAAATAAAATCCCCTACACTTATGCCAATGAATGCAAATATCCGTGTGAAATAATTGAGTTTCTGGGAAAATAAACATTACTTTTATTGCCTCAAAATATGTAAAAAAAAGAGTTTATTAAATTATTCAAAAAGTCAAATAATGAACTATTTGTAATATTCAGTTAACATGTAATTAATATATTCCCTAATCTGTTTCATAGTACAGAAAAAAATTGAAAAGCTTCAGATTCATTCTATGATGTTAAGTTATGTTAATATTCACTAATTAATATTAGCCACTAATGTGAGCCTTCGAAAGAAAGGTCTGTACCAATTTCACTTACAAAATTTAATTACAAATTCATAAATAAATATTAGCAAATGTTAATAATATTCTTCAGTTCCTTAATTAATAGTTTATCTTATATTAGGAAGCATAACCATCCCTTCCAAAAAATGCAAGGAGAGTACATATTATGAACTATTATTGTAATTCACCACATTGTCAAATGTAATTATTTGAACAGTGACTATTTCAAAGTCTGAGGGTAGGGAGCTGTAATGAGGTACTAATGAATAACACCAAAAGACACGGATCTTGGAAAAAATATTTGTTTGAGTCATTTTACTAACAGAAACCTCTGTGGATAGGAGTAGGTTTTACCTTTGTTTCAGTCATCTATCATTGCATATGAAGCTACTCCAAAATTTAGGACCTTAATGCAGAATCATTAATAATTTATTATTTCTATGATTCTGCTATCTGTGTATGGCTCAGCTGGGTATTTTGTCTGCTCTATGTAGTGTCTGTTGGGCTGGAACTTCCAAGATGGCAGTATTAGGCTGCTAAGACAGACTGGGTGACTTAGACAATAGAAATTTATTTTCTCACATTTCTGGAGGCTCGAAGTCTAAGATCAAGTTGCTGGCAGTGTTGGTTCTCCTGAGGCTTCTCTCCTTGGCTTGCAAACAGCTGCCTTCCCACTGTTTCCTCACATGGCTTTTTCCTGTGCATGTGCATTCCTGGTGTCTTGTTCTCTTTTTGTAAGGGCATAGTCCTGTTAATTATGGCCCCACTCTTATGACCTCATTTAACCTTATTTACCTCTTTAAAGGCCATATCTCCAAATATAGTTACACTGGGGGTTAGAGCTTTAACACATGAATTTGGGGAGAGGCATAATTCAGTTTATAAGAGTAGCTTTATCACTTTCCTGTCTAATATCTCAGTTGGGATGGCTGGTACAGCTAGAGGCTGGGTAGATATTCTCCTCCCTCTAACAGGCTTTTTTCATTGTGGCTGGCTTTGGATTCATTATAGCTGGTGGTCTCAGGGCAATCAGACATCTTATATGGTGATGGCTTTCAAGAAAACAGAAGTTTCAGGGTCTCTTTCTTGAAGGTAAGACAGGGAAATGACAGAGTGTTACTTCTGCTACATTTCATTAATCAAGGTAAGACATAGCTAGCCCAGACTCAGGGTGGGAGGATAGAGAAATGGACGCCCCATCTTCATGGCTATAAAGGTATGTATAGTTAGGAGGAGAGAATTGATGATTTCTTCCATTGTAGGCTACCACACCCCTGAAAAGAATTTATGTTCCTAATGTCAATCAACTTTGGAAGATTAATGCTGGGATGGAGAATAAATTTCATGAAAAGGACATTATATGAATTCAAGGGAAGAATCTTTTTTTTCTGGGTGATAAAATAAATGTAGTCAAATTCTGACCCTTCTAGAAGGTCTGAAACAGTTATTAGGAAGAGATTGTCTGAAAAGAGTTAAGAGCCCTCAGGCTTATTCAGAAGTTTTACTTCACTCTCTATTCTATAATACTCATTCGCTGTCCTTACCCTTTTATTAAACTCTGATTAAAATTACAGCCTGGTATTGGCTGTGCTGTGTGGATGCAGAAAAGGGTCTGTGTTCATACTTCAGATGAAATAATGTAAAGGAGAGAACAGTGTCCCTTGCTCAAAAACCAATCACCATCAAATTGGTATTAACTGATCAACAATTTTGTGAACATTTAGTAGTGACATTCATCCGGTGTCAGGAAGGTGGGAGTGGGGAGGAGGGGATGGGTATATTCACACCTATGGGTGTAGTGCACACCATCTGGGGGATGGGCATGCTTGAAGCTCTGACTCAGGTGGGGCAAAGTCAATATATGTAACCTAAACATTTGTACCCCCGTAATATGCTGAAATAAAAAAATACAAAAGTAAAAAAAAATACAAAAGTAAAAAAAAAAACAACAGGTGATCAACAGAAGACAGTCTAAACTAGAAATTGTAATAAGGCAAAGGTTATCTGTGACAGAGACAATAACAAGGCAACATGAAGCCAGAGTCCCTAATCTCACAAGAAAACAGTGTCCTGAAAAATAATATCGGTGAATGCTTGTGCCACTGTAATTTGGATGCATGATGACATTATACAAACTTCTATTCCACTCTCTGGTCATTTAAAATGGCATGTTTTCTATATGTATATGTATCATAGCATAACATAAGAAACCCTATACAATGTTGAGCCCACAGATAGACCTAGTATTGCCCATAAATTCGTAATAAAGTATAGTATGTGTCTTTTCTGGTTGAGATGGCTTTCTCCAGATTGTTAATGGAATTCAATATCCAACGAAAATTGAAAAAAAAATGCCTTACTACCTCATTTCTCACTGTTACTTGCATTGTGCTTTGACCTCAGACACATTACTTGCAGTTCTCTGAAAGTGTTTTGTTCTTTCACATTCCCATGCTTTTGCTTATTGCCTGGGCTCTCTTGCCTCTTTTGTGTGTGTTCCCTCAGAATTCATATACTTAGATTCAGTGCAAGCCTACCTCTTTGATGAAACAAATGCGAGTTCTTTGATGGTGTGGATTCTGTCCTGCATTCATCTGCAGAGAAAGATAACATTAAATATTTTTAAATGATTAAAAGAATGATGTAATTTCATACAGATTTTAAATATAGAGCTCCTCAGCTAGCTCTCAATACTAGAAAATTTCAATTTAGAAAGAACGACTTGGCAACACCACAAATTAATCTCCATATGTTCTCTCTGAGATGCATATGCATATTGTATTCTAGGAGAAAACCTCAGTATTACATAGGCACTTAAAATAAATGTGCAAACTAATCTTAATGATAATATTTTGTAGCATATATTTTGGTCAAGTAAAAGAAACCACAGCAAATATGCTGCAAAATTACATTGGTTCAAGAAGTCATTTTAGATCATCCTTTCCTGGGCAAAGATAACTCTGATTCTAACAATATTTGGCTTGTAAAATGTATTTTCATTGATGTAGGTTGACTTTTATTATAAACTAAAAATTAATAATTTTGAAAGATTCCTAGGCATGGAAGTGACATAGTATCTAAGAAGAAACAGGTATAATATCATATAAAAGAGCAATGCTTCATAACTGTGTTTACCTCTTGATATACAGCCATACAAATTAGTTTTAATATTTTTCATATGGTAAGTTAATTGTTCCTTTATTATATCAAACAAAAATAAAAATTTGGTTCTCTTTTGGAGTGTTATTTCTGATATAAATGATCAAGTAGACATGTATCTCTCTGTATAATCAGATTATTGCAATCATCAGAAATTGATTTTAGCTTGCTTAAGCATAAGTAAAAATTTTTGGAAGAATAATGGGTCTTGCAGAAACAGGTGGAAGGCTAGATAAGCAATTCTAGAAAATCAACAGACTCTACAACTTCTCTCTATGCTATTGCCACTGCCACACTTTAGACACCAATAGGGATAATTCTTCAACTTTCCTATGCCTTTGACTTAATTCTGAAGACTTGAAGTCTCCAGTTGACACAGCCTAGTGGAGGACAGGGATCAGACACATCTGGATTCTTTTATACTTGTGAGAAACTGGACCTACAAAGGAAGACTTCGAAATGCATAAAAAGAATACTGAGAAATGGGTCACACTCACATGTAATAAACATCCGCTATACATTGTTAATACATTGAGAAATGGAATACTATGGGCATTTTGACTCTTTTCAAAGCTTAATATTTGCCATTCTCTCTATGTTAATTGAGTATAAAAAGTGATGGTTGTG